>VYZW01027859.1:112920-182688 GCA_013401315.1 Balaeniceps rex | reverse complement strand
TTCTGAGACATTCAAGTCTCAGTGCATTTTCTCTTGTGCTGCTGTGTGTCTGCGCTATATCAAGTGACCAGACAGGAAAGGGCTTATGTGAGGTTATATGGGGATTGGGTAACACTAAGCTACAACTTCTCTTAGGAAGACCCAGCAAGGTTCAGCAAGAATGCTCTCTTTCTTGGTGGCTTCTTCCCTACCCTATGGCCAGGTATGGGAGGTCATCAGAATAAGGGATGCACTGAGAAAATGGTTTTTGTTTTTTTTTTTAACTGGGAGTGGGGGGGAAATCACCGTAATTGCATGGGGAAAGAAAATTATGAGAACCTAACATTCAGTGTGTGAAATTTCCCTGGCCTGACAATACTCCTGTGAAATGTTGTCTGTGGTATTTATCAAATTAAGTAGCTGCTAAATTATGTTATAAATATATATGATGGATTAAATGGATGATTATGCAACCACCTAAGACTTATGCTGCTGCTTCAGTGCTCACAGTTAATATGCCCTATGTTTTTTTGTTTTGTTCTGCAATCCATCCAGAAAGAGCTATCAGTCACATGTTACAGTTTTGTGGTTTAGTATGTCCTGTATAGGTAATTTTTTTAAAGAAACAACAGTAAATTAGCTTGATTTTCTAAATCAATATTACGTTGCCATACCCAGATCATTTACACTATGTGAAGAAAAGCATTTGCAAATTTGAGACATTTAATTGCCGATCAGTGTTCCAGACTCATGTCAACTGATTTACAAGTTAACAGCCAGTGATAGCTGAGTGCTGCCTTCATTTCTAGTCAAGGAGGTTATGCTTGGCAGGCATCACTGTTCTGTTATGTTCAGCCAATGAATACTTACCAAACCAGTACAAAATAGAGTGGAGTATGGAAATAATGTTTTGAAGTAGAAAGTTCTGGCTAGAACTGTCTGGCATACGTGGGGCGGTGAAAAAATACTTGGTCAAATAACATGTTCTATCACAGACTACTAGGTACCTCGGTTTAATATGGTAGTACCTAATGATGAACATAAAGAACAAATAATTTTCTTTAATTCATCCACCCTGCATGGATTTCTAAACATCTGTGGCAATGACCACACGCACACATGGGCTCCTGTAACAACAAGCATTGAGGTTTATTTAACAAACAGGGATGGATTCCTCAGGCCTGTGCCAAACCTCTAGTAAGGACCATGAAAAAAGTTTTTAAGACACTTCAGTCAGGTCTTCCAGCGATGTACATCTGGGCAAACCTTTGCTCTGACTTGTTTTTTCTCATACTTTTATTGACCTTCACTTGACCTCAGAGGCTTGATTTTCACAAGGTATGTTTGAATACCTGCTTCCATTGTTTTTTATCCCTCAGGGATTACACAGATTGGATTCTCCATGATGTCAACAGAGGTTATGTAATGTCAGGCTTTTGGGAACGAAATTATGTGATCAGCCAAGATATTTCAATGTACTGATGTCAGTAGTTAGACGTATCAAATGCAATTATGTACGTGTGGGAACTAGAGGGTATGTATTACTAACTTGGGGCTCAGTCATTTGAACCTTATAATCTCTTGGTTTTCACAGGCTGTTTTTTTTGTGTAAAGGGAAGCATTCTGTTTCAAACTAGAACCTGAAACAACTAGTTTCTACTCCTTGTTGATTTCTTTTGCAACTATTGGCATCTTTTAGACACTCTGGATCACAGTTTCTCCATTTGTAAAATAAGATAAAGCGGAAAGAATGGGACAGGCACTCAATACTGTAATTTTTATTGTTACTGTTGTGTTGGTTAGATCTGAGGATTTCTTTGTACTGATATGAATAATGGTAAGCATCTAGCTTCAAATGTAACACACTCCAGAACACCTTGAAGGTTCCAGATCCACAATTTCCTTCATGCCAACAACAAAAACACAAATAAAAATTAAATCAGATTAAATAAAAATCCAGTTGAGATAAGCTTTTTGGTTTGCCACTAGGGAAGAGCCCTGAGGAAATCTGCCCCTGCTTTCACAAAACACCTGAGAATGAGTCACTATGTTTTGGTAATCTTGTTTAAAGTATTTTCTTCTCAATTACAACAACAGCTAAATAGATTTAAAAGAAAGCTACATCTGCCAGGTCTTTTCCTTGGCAGAATTTAGTACCAAGTATGTTACACTGTTGGCTTGCAGAAAGCCTAGATGATGCCTGGGTGCTTGCTTCTAGTCCCATCAAAGCCAACAGGGCCCCAGTGTAGCACAAACCCCATGGAAGCAGGACCAGGATGAAACTGGTCTGGCTTCTTCCTTTCCTGCTGAGGACTCTCACTTGGTGCTTCTTCCTCACCAAACCTGTCTCACGCGGGGCTTCGCAGGAGATTCCCAAGAGAGACCTTTCAGTAGTTCAGACCACCAACTGAATGTCTGCTATTTTCATAGGCTTGCTGTAGTCTTAACAAAGTATGCCTAAAAATAGTAAAAATAACAATAACAGTAATATTTTGTGTATGTGCCATCAACCCTAAGGACATGAAAGCCCAGCACCTATTGTGCTGACTTAATGATTGTTATAATGATTGGCATGAGAAAGGAACATCACAGTTCCTTTGATACTTCAGGGAACAAAGGCATACTTTTCATCCCTGAGTTTACTTACAAGACTTAAGGATGAGACTGAACAGTGCAAGGACTTGGCAGTGTCAGTGGGAGGGGGGAAGGGAGAAACCCACAGCTTTTATTTCCACAAGTGAATAAAGCTTGTTTTTATTAATTCTCCTCTATGAGTTGAGCCCTGTGCTGTAATACTGTATCACTTCAGAGGACGTTGTTGCAACAGAAAAAGGTATTTTCCAACTCTTATCCACCCACAAAAGTATTATCAGGAAAGGTCCTTCTAATATGCATGCCTCAGGAAACAAACATTTATGATCCCTGATGTCAGAAATGTGCCTACTAGTACTGGCATGTTCTGCTTTCCCCTGTCGTTATTGGGACATTTTCCATTTTTTTGTTCTTCTTATGGTTAGTGGTGCCACCTTATTCTTACACTGATCTGCTTTATCATGCCCCTTCAGCCAAACCTGCAAGAGAGCTTCAAATCTCAGCTTGCTTCAGCTCTTGGATTACGCCAGCATCCATTTGAATTGAGAGTACACCTCACTGCAAGGCAGACAGGCACAGCCCTGGGGCTTTGGACACAGTCTAGACCCGAGATGCGCTGATGAAGTAGGGCAGGGAGGATGTCACAGGCTTTGAAACTCCAAGATGTTATAAGATGTAAGTGGAAATAGTTGAGGGGGAGGCTGCAGGTCAGCTGTTGCAAAGAATGTAACCAGACTGACTGATCAGCTTGTTTCAAAACACTGGGTTCCCCTTTTATAGTTGCAAAACAATTAAGCACAGAAATATTTTCTGTTTTCTAGAAATGGAAAGGAACTGGAATATTGGCAAGTTTAGTGTCCTTATTAAAAGCAGAATTGCCATTATTTTGGGCAGAAGATATTAACTATGATATTTGACTTTTTTCCAGAAGACTAAGAAAAAAGATCTTTTAATTTGTACAGTTATTTCCATATTTTACTGCATTTTCTTTTTCAATTGCCTCAAGGTTTTATTCTTTACCAGTAGTTGAAGGGCACGGACAGCTGGTAATTAGCCAAGCAGGTTACAGATCTGTAGCTGATTTACTATCTCAGAAAAAATATTATGGGGTGGAGACGAAGTATGTTGTTTAATTACACCAACATGGAATTACTTTGGTTAATCACTGAGTGAATATACTCTAGAGCTTTTAAGTCAAAGCTATATGGTCATTTTCAATAACTCCTCCATGCAAAAAGCTTCCAAATCGTTACTACTTTAGAGCGTACAGTCTGACTATAACAGATTTGAATCACCTGAATATTTTGTTTATCCTCATTCGGCTGCTTATTTTGAGTCCAAGTAGATTTCACCAATATTTAGCCATTAGACATGAAGGCAATGATTCTTCAATATATGTGTCCTGAGCAAGTGAAAAGACCACGTTTCTTTAGCATATTAACTTGATAAACGAGAAGCACTAGCCAGTCCTCTGGTCACCAGTCAGGGTTAGCACGGTGCGACGGAGGTATTGCACATTGGGCTGCTATGCTGTACACCAGCGTTTAGCTATGCTTGTTTGTAAATTTATTTCCAAATTAACTCACATAACTTGCATACCAACCTTCCAATTGCCTGGGTTAAAGCTTCCCAAAAATCCCTCACTTAGATGCTATTTATTCTTAATGTTTTAATGGTGATTTTTAGCATGGAGAGATTAAGGTATGACCTGTGGTATTTATTGCCATTTATGGTGACTCTTAGGAGAGATCTATCTTTTGCACAGAAAACAGAGTGAAAGAATACTGTACCAAGACTTTTTTCCGCCTTATCTCTATTTCTAAAAATCCACTTGGCCATTCGCTATGACAGTCTGAATATGTTTATTACTGATTAAAATAATTAATATTAAACATTTAATATGAACATTTTAACTACATTCCCTTTAAGTTCCTCAAAAGAGGGCAATGTAGAATTGCAACAGATTACTGTTAGTTGTTCATCTCTCTCTTCCACCTAGTGCTTGCATTCAAATACCTCAGAAGCATAGGGTTATTCTTATTAACTTCTTATTAATCTTGCTTTAGAGCATTTTGAAAAAGAATATAATGTCATGCTGTGCCAGACAGTTTCCTGATCCTGACCACAGAGAAGTATGAATATCATTGTATTATTGGAATAGAAGTTGTGGCAAAAGGTGTTGAGGAACGTCGTCAGCATCAGCTGCCGTTCTGCAGCAAGGCTGGGCATTGATTCGCCTGGCTTTGCAGCCGGTGTCCACCTGACCTCGAGTTCCTTTTCTTCAAGGCGCACACAAGGCAAATTACTCTGCCCCTTCTTTTTGCTGAAGTATATTTTTAGCTTCAGAGGTAGTCTTCCATTTCCCTTCTGGATGTGTGAAATCAGTTCTACCTTCTTCCTTCCTTTCCTGGCATGCTTATTCGGGAAAAGAAATCAGCCCTTGTGCTGCACTGTTGAAAAATCGTGCCCTACGAGCAGCAGCAGGAGCAGGAGAGATGCTCAGGGCGCCAGCCCTTCCCGATTGGGGAATTTGGCCCCCTACCAAAATCTTCCTGTGAGCCCCTCAGTCCTGGCGCAGGGGCACCCGGGGTCGCCGGCGGCAGAGCAGGGGCAGGACGCGGNGGCCGGCTGGTGGCGGGGCCCGGGGGGACGCGGCGGCGAGCGGCAATCGCCGCCCTGAGCCGCGGCGGGTCCCGCCTCATCCTCGCGTTAAAAGCCGATCCCAAATCAGCTGGGCGGGGACAGTTTAGTGCTGCAGAGCGGCCTGACAGAGCATCAGGAGGTGTCGGTCTCCCTGACAGCCGGGCATTTCTGTGACCTTCAGGAAAGAGTATCCTTAGAATAAAATCAGAAAAAGCCGATTTTTCAATCTTCCGTGCAGAAACCGGAGTCTCCTTTTCAATCCCCACCTTCTCCTTCTGCTTGTCATCCACTTTGTGCAAAGATTGATCACGGTGGCATGACGTGATGCTAAACGGTGATTAAAATGCAGTCCCTCCAAATGAGTTTTGGCTCTTTACTTTCCCAGTGTGTCACCGTGTGCCCACTTCCTAAAAAGCAGCCCACGGCAGTGATGTGGGTTGCTGTCACAGTGATGAGTAAGACCAGGAGAGAAAGCACAAGGCTGAAAATCATTTGTAAAACTGTAAAAAAATCCAAGCTTACAGTCCTTACCAAGCCAAACTCATGCAGGGTAATAAAAGACCTACCATATGCTGTAAACAGCCTCCTTTTAAAATTTGCAGTGAATTATATAAAAAAAAAGGATCAGCTGATATTCTTCAAATGCTATTAACTGGTTGCAAATGCTGTGGGGCAGAAAGCTTGCTCTGCGTGACCTTTTCCACCTTGCAGTTTGGGAGTTCGCCTTGTGCCAATACTCGGAGCAGCCAGCATCGACTATCTGCAGGGTGAGGTGCCAGGCTCCCAAAGATGCCCCCGAGAGCAGCTGGGGTACAGGCAGGCTGCCCACTCGTGGGCAGCGCTGCCAGCAATCCCCCCTGAGGCCAGCCAGGCCAGCCGCAGGGCAGCTTGGCACCAGAGCAGAGCTGTCCCAGTGCCGCGGAGGATCAGGGTCACTGGCTCCGGCTGTGCATGGCCTGGATGACCTCCTAAGCCCACAGTGGCCAGGGAGTTGAAGGGCTGGGGGTTACTGCAATGTCGTGTTTGCAGTATCATGGTAATTTACCCAAGCTTTAGCCACTCAGGCAGTAATTGTGGCAGGAACACTCAGGGTAGGTCATTACACTTGTGATTTGCCAGGCCCTCAATTCAGCTTTTGTTGGGGAAAATAAAAAAACGAGCTGTTGCCTTGAGTACTACCGAGGAAGACAAAAAACAGGGGCTGGCTAGAGATTGCCCATGAGCTTGATTTTTAAGAGGGTTAGCAACACTGTGATATTGTTCCCATGCTGTGCTGACATTTAGTCCTGCCTGATAGTGGAAGTGCCAACTCCAGCGGCTCAGGGTGGTGTAGCCCGATACCCTGCGTTTATGCCCCTCTGCTTTCCTTGCGGAGGACATTGTTTTGCCTCTGCTCATTGCCACGTCTCTGTCCTCCTGAACAGCTTCTTCTCGGCTGTAGTGAGCTTGGAAATGCTATCCTTATTGCTTTAGGGACTGAAATATAAACTGTTATTCTCTGCTCTTTTTCCTTGCACTTTTTCTTCACCAAATGGAGGTGAGAGGGAGCAACCAGTTTATAGCCACTCACTGCTCAGGTTCCCATATTTCCCATTTATTTCATTAAAAAAAGTCTGTACATACACCCACAGAAAAATGCTGACAAACTGAATGGCAAGTGCCAGGAGCCACAGCTCGGGGTGGCATTACCTGTGTCTGCACCTGTTTATTGGCAGGCACCTGGCAGGTGAGGTTTAAGAGCACCCTTGAACTTGGAGCATGCCAGGAGGTCTCTGGGGTACCCAAATCTCCATGAGATTTCTCCAGGAGAGATAAAGCCACAAGTCAGATTCTCCCCACCCTGCTGCTGCATACTGGAAGATATGTCTTCCACCCACAAAAAAAGCTGAAAAAAAGAAAGTCACAGAAGGCCAGGCTGAAGATTTTCCTGCTGGTGGTACCCAGAGGCATAGCGAGAAGTTTGGCTGTAACTTTTACAGTACAGAAGCTGAGCGGAGGAGCCTTCTGAAATGGGAGCAGTCTGGTAGCACAAGAATTGTCTTTGGCACACCTTTCCGTAAACTACGCCCACGCTTTTCGGTGTCGCTGAGAAGAAACTGGAGATGGATTCGTGCTCTCTGTGCCTCAGAGCAGCTGGTAGACACTGTGGAAGGAAACGGCGTGGAGGCTGGTGGCTGCTGGAGTGTGTTTGTGCTGGGGCCAGCAGTACTGCATGGCTCTGCTCGCAAGCTGCAAAAACAACCAACCGGCCTATTATTGCTGTTATTATTGGAGACGTTAAGAAAATGGGATGCATCCATTTCAGCACTTAAAAGCATTAACAATCTCCATAATTTACCTCTCTGTTCTTGCTGACATGATTAATTTTCAAAGGAGTCTGCATGATTGCCAGATTTTGAAAATATCAGAAATTATTTCCCAGAAGAAATCCTTTTCAAAATTGGTTGGTTAAAGGTGGCATAAATTATATTCCTATTGCTTTAATAAACAGGCTGTTAACAGACATTTTGATAGCACAGTAATGCTTTACCCAGTGATTCAATTTATGATTATGTTGCACTGTTTTATAATGACCTGAAATTGTGTATTGAACAGGAACATACATTGTTTTAATTATCCTGATGACACATCCAGCTTTATAAAACTTGCTACAGGTTCCTCAATTCAGACCCAGGTATAATTTATATTGGGCACAGGAAAATTGCTTAAGAATATAATGGCACCATTGATAGCAATCGTTGTTCATACGTCCATTAAATGCAATAAAATGATCCTGTAATGTTTAAGGTTGCCAACACTGGGGGATTTCCACTTTTCCCACATGGATAGAGCAGTTTTGTACAGCTTCCCGATGCATCTGTACAGCTCAACACCAGCAAGCCTACCTCTGCAGGCGAAAGGTTGGCTGCCAAACCTATTGCACGACATTGCACAACCTTCTTCATCCGCCTATACAGGGTTGTGGTATACGGTTAAATGCTGGGATAGTGCAGCCAGGTTAACTAATAACCAAGAAAGACTGTTGAGTCTCCATCTCTGGAGGCTCCATGAACAGCTGGGACACATCAGGAATGGTGTAGGTCGGTCTTTGGATAAAAGCAGCCTTTTGGAGTCCTGCCCCTCTTTATATTCTGTGATATTATAACAGTTTTTATTGTACTTGAACACCTGCTTGACCAGTAGACATGGCCTGTCAGGTTTTTTACTGGGGAATCTGACTTTTTGGTCTTTAGTATGAGCCTGTTTTAATTAGAAACTAACTGTAATATTCTATTCATTTGCACCCCTAGTTTCGCTCCCCTGAAGCTGTGCTTGTAGAGTACTTTCCAACACCCTACTTGCAGACACTGATTTTTGCAGTCATCCTTTTTCTCTGTTGGAAAATCTTTACTTGCAGAGGCTGTATGCAAACGCAGAGTACTGGCTGTTATGTAGTTACTGCGCTGTATACAAAGGACTCAGTTTCAGCTATACTGCACTGTAGCGAGGAATTTCCAAAGCATACATGGAACACAAGAATAATATAATTTCAATAGAATTAATGAGGCTGTAACTCAAGAGACAGGTAGTGAGAATAACTATAACGCAAGAGCAAAGCTTTAGTTTCCTGAATCCTAAAATAGATTCATGGCTTTAATGGATGTTCTTCTGAATATATGTCAAATAAAAGGCATGCTTGTTTTTACGTTTCTTTCTCTGCTGCATACCTCATACCACTTTCTCATCCTCATCTGTTCTTTGGCTTTTGCCCTCCTTTTATGAGTTCCTCTCATGCTCCCATATTATACTGGTTCACAAAAGTTCACTCATAAAAATTTCAGTATTTATTTACCTTGTGCAACTTTATTATATCCTTTCCGAATGCACTGTGCATTTCTGATTCCAGAGTAGTACATGATGTTCAGAACACCCGGGTGACAAAGTGCATGTGTGTATCTGGGATTACACACACACACACACACACACGCGCACCATTTTATAGGATTCTTTTCACTTATGCTTACACACCAAACTACTGAAGTGTTTTAGCTTTTTCTTCTGTTTGTCATAATTCTTTTTAAACTAAATAAATGCGATTGTGAATAATGCCACATCGCTTCTTGTGTTCATTAGAATAATGATTCCTAGTGAAATCCTACCTTGCATTATTACATTTGCTCATTTAATGAATCCACTGAAGTTTTACTTCATGATTCCCACCCTGATCTATACAGCTCAAGGTATATTGCCTTGTTTTGTTCAGTAGAGAGCATGCTTTGTTCTTCCAGTATATAAGAAAAAGATACTTTTGTATGGGGTATGGTCCTGTGTTGTTGTCCAAAGTGCATGTTGGCCTCCTCCAGGATGGCAGAATCAGGAACAAATAAAATATATTGCAGATATATAATATACACGGTGTTACAGATCATAACATTTATCACAGTATAATACATGTTATTAATAAACTGTTATAATATTATATAAAGGTTTTATTTCATAAAAGGGCATATATAAAGAAAAGGTCAACAAGTACAGTTTTTTCCTTCATAAATCCCATGTGGTTGTGTGGCTCTAGAATAGTGGTGAAATCCTCAGTCCCCACTGCTCTCTTCTATTGCACCAGAGAGATGTGGCTTTTTTTTAACTGTAGGTCCAAAGTTTCTTGTAGCAGGGTAGGAGGATTCTGCAGTTTGTGGTAAATGGAAGCAAGCGAGCAGAGAGCTCCTCTAAAAGTTTATTGCCTGTGAGTGGGCAGCACTATGGGAGGATGGGGATTTGTCTGTGCAACGCACCCGGTCTGGTCCAGTCCCGTGTTTGTCATAGGTACACCTATCTATTCCCGAGCACCAGCTTCTGCAGTTCTAGATTCAGAGACATGCAAACAGTAGTTAAGCTATTGTTAAAGTTCAACAACTTTAAAATATATTTGACTTTTACTTTACATTACACCTTTTATAACTTTTACCTTTTATTGCTGTCTGCAGGCAGCAGGGTGTCTGGACCACAGGCCAGAGGTCTTCATGGAAATGGGCATAAATATATGATATTTTTTTGATGTTAGATTCTTTGGGTTTTGCTTTTCATCTATTATTCCTTTTTTTTATTTAGTTAAATCTACTCTTTCTGTCCCCTTAAAATTCAAGTGGTTTGAAAAGGTCTCTGATTCACTGTGGCACCACTTCAGTATAATGCCAGCATCATTTAACTTGTGCATGAATAGTCACAGCTTTCACAGAAAAAAGGAGTGCAAGAGCCGGGAGAAAAATGAGCTGCCATCTCTCCCAGGCCACCTGCCTGCACTGGAGGACGTAAGGAAGGAATTCCAGGGCAAGCTATTTTTTAAACCTAGCACAGCAAATACATTCAGAAGTCAATACTTTACAAATCATTACAAAGGTCAGATGAGTTTGTCCTCTTAGGTCATAAATATGAAGCTACCACTTTCAAAATCCACCTGCCAGCAACACCAAGCAATTAAACTCCTCTCTCCCGCTCCCTCGTGTAGCCTCCCTGTAATGCCCAGAGGTCTGTCCCTCCTCCCCTCCTGCTGCGAGGCAGCCAGAGCTTCCCTGAAGCCGGGTACAGGGGCAGGTGACTGCAGGTGGCCCCGTGGTCAGAGACCAAAGGGGCTGGGTCGGCCAGGCTGCTGCCCTAAAAGAAACCCGTGGGATGCAGAAGCTGCATCTCCTGACAGCTCCCTTCATCCATGTGCATCAGCCCTGGTGCTGTGGTAGCCGGTTATTTTGCTGTTAATACAGTTAGCTTGCTGCCAGCCTCCTGAACCCTGTCTCTTCCATATATCTTGGCGAGCTGATGGGGCTTTAAACAATATTTGACTTGGAGGTACTACAAGGCAAACACACAAGCCATCAAAGGCATGTTTTATAATCATGGGTTAACATGATTCTTTTCTTTGGCATTTGACCGAAAGAAAAAAAAAGTTAAAAAGCAATTTAAAAAACCTTATGATTTTAAGCATGCAGAATGTCCCAGCCTTCTATCATTGTGAATCTGTTTTCCCATGTAAAAGGGGGAAAGTTTACTCGGGAGTAATAAACAGGTCCCGTGGGACTGCAGCGTGCTACTGCAGTCATGCACAAAGCGAGTCAGCTAGGAAAGGGATGTCGGCCAAGAGCCTGGAGTCCCACACTTCAAAGGACACCTCATGGGCAACGGCTTTATTTTCTTTTTAAGAAAATGATCTGACGAGCACTTTGCTGCATTGCTAGTGGTGCTGCCGAGAGAGACTGTCTTATGCATGTGGAAATCTAGGGGATGGTTCTTATCTTCTCCACATGTGCTGTGGTGTCCCAAAAAGGTGGACTACATCACATAACAAATTTAAAATGACCATATGCCCAACCTCATTACCAGGACTAATAGGCAGCAGATGAGAATCAAGTTAGTGGGACGCTATTTCCTGAGGGGAGGTCATTGCTTATCTGCGTCTCATTGCTTTGAGCTATTTATAGGTATTTAATCACTCAAGCACTTAGGGCAAAGCCTTCTTGGAGAAATCTATTTTGGAGTGGGTTACCTCCACATGAGGTAGCTTGGCAAACCTCAAGAGCAGCACTGGAGAGTGGGTGGGAGGGACGCCTACGGGGATGACACGACAAACAGGCCAGGCCAGCCCCGCTGCCACCCCCAAACTAGGGTAACGAAGCTTACAGGGAACTCTTTTTGAGCTGTTTCAGAGTGCTGTCTCTGCCTGGATAACTGCTCTGAACTGCTGCTCTGCCTCATGATCGTTTTGTTAATCCCGATCCCAAGACCATATGTGAAAGAGTATTTTCCCAGTGCATGTGCAGCAGGATGCAGTAGAGCTGAGAGCCTGAGCGACAAAGCCTGCTCTCCCTAGTATGATGCTCAAACTGAGGTGAATTCTCTGAGGTTGGGAGATAGAATAGGATTTGGTACCTAATGCAAAGCAAACATTTCCTAATGCAAAGCAAGCAGTAAGGTCCCCCTGCAGTGGACAGGGCTGAAATAGTTTGGATCTTGATTTAGAAAGTGTCAGCCTCATGACAGAACCTGGAATTAGCACCCATTGGGTTGTGCAACCTCATGGGTAATCCCAGCATCTGTTGTTGTAGGTGCCTGCCTAAAATGTGTGGGTCTGAGGGCGTATGGGCTTACGTGTGATCTTTATCACACTTATGCAGGGCTTAGCTATAGCTGTGGAGATATTTCCTTCTTAGTCTTTTCCCTGCCAGTTGACAGGTGTAACCCACTGTTCAAGAAATAAGACTTTTTGTCTATTGCTTTTTACCTTGCCTCTGTGACTGCAAAACTTTATTTAACTTAGCAGTGTCTACACTTTTTCATCAGAGACCCTATGGTGTGGTAACCAATTTTCCACTGCATTACTTGGAAATCTGATTCTGTTGTTTTCAAGAAAAACAATTTCAAATGGGAGAATTAATTACTGCAAACACCTAATTCTAGCTTGATCAAATATTAAAAATGGATAGGCCTGAGAAAGCAAATCCCTTCACTGAGTAAGATTCCAAATTTTATTATTGTTGGGTTTTAGAGTTTGTAGTTGCAGTAAATCCAACACTTGTATACATTCAGCTGCTACTTTCACGGCAATACCATGACCTGGTGACAGTTCTCCTTTCCAGTCTGAAGCAGAGAAGCCTGTGTGGGATGATCAGCTAATATACTCATCATGATCTTGGAGCCAGGGGAATGAGAGAAGTGGGGATTTTGCAGTCCAAAGGTTACTGCATGACAGTTCAAGAAAGCACACGTCAGGCAATTGTGAAGTTGCCTAAAACTACATTACTTAAATTATTGGCAAAGGTGAACACCTTTACATTAGAATTTGCATCTTTATTTACATTCTGCGTTAAAGAGCTCCTGCCCTCTGGCGTGCTCCCAAAGCAGCAGGTTACCCAGCTCACGGGACGGGACTCTGAGCTAAAAACACTTCCCAGCCCATTCAGTGTTCAGCTCTTTCACCACCTGAGTGGAAGCTAATACCTGGGCCTGGCTTTCTCTTCATGCCAACATTTCAGAGAGAAATCCCTCAACAGCTGGTCTTGGGTACTACTTTAGGGCATCGCTTTGTGACTGAGAACAGGAGCTACAAGGACCATTTTTTCTGTCTGATAGTTGATCTTACTGTACCCACAGTCTTGGTTCAGCTACCAGCAGTGCTTCCATATTCTGACAAACCAAAATGAGTAGGCAATAAAACACTTATATCTTCCAATTTGGTAAAGTCATTTGTTACTAAATATTAATCATGTGCTATACAATGCCCCTTGATTGGTTCTTTCATCGCAGAAAAGTCTGAAAGACCACAAGTCCTATGTAATTAGGGAACAGACATTTTCTTTTCTCAACATAATATATATTAGATTTGCAGAGCTACCTGGAGAAGACAGCAGACTTCTTGAATTTTCTAAGAGTACTTTATCCCTTTTTGGTCTCAGTGCTCCATTGCAGGTCATCTTGACTACTGAAACACAAGAGAGGACATTATTTCCTGCAGAAGGTGTCTAGGAACTTTCCCAGAGGGAAAAATATGAAGAAACCTCATCAAAGGCTCAGTTTTAATATTTTCATAGGGCTGAGCATGATTCACCATGTTTATGTCTCCAATTGGATGGGTGTGGGGTATATGCTTACTAACCAGACAGAGGAAGCATCCAGCACACTATCTATCTTTTCATCTTCCTTTATCAGTAGACACTTCAAGTTAAAACAAAACTGTAACTTCTTTCCTTT
This sequence comes from Balaeniceps rex, assembly GCA_013401315.1. Classification (NCBI taxonomy): domain Eukaryota; kingdom Metazoa; phylum Chordata; class Aves; order Pelecaniformes; family Balaenicipitidae; genus Balaeniceps; species Balaeniceps rex. The sequence continues at coordinate 168,756 of VYZW01027859.1, read as the reverse complement.
CAAAAAAAAAAAAAAAGAAATAATATGATGCCACAGTGGTTGGTTTAAAGAGTGGTCACATGTTTTGCTAGTATTACCAGGGGATCAGAAATTAGTACAAACCTAGTTAAGGCTGAATGTCATGGCCTGAGCAACAGCTTCCCTGCATGACCCTGTAATGTAAGCTATTACACTTGGGTAGCTTAAGTAAAATCATCAGCTGTGTTGTATTTATAGCCTGATTAGGAGTAAATGCAGAGCTGAGCATTAATCAGACCAGGTATATTGTGAAATTCACTGCTATTATACCAAAAGATTACAAGGTGAGTTTTCTAGCAAGGTTCATTTCTCCCTTTGAGAGTGCTCAAGATGAGTGGAAGACAAATTGCAATTATTTTTATCTTGATGCAGAGCACAAAACAAGTAGTATTTTTTTCCTCTGCTTTGCAGAAAAAAATGCACATCTTTGTACTGAAAATGTTGCTCCTAAAAATGTGATTGCTTCACAGAGAAAGCACTCCTGCAGTCTACGTGTTAAAGCAGGTTGATTTCCAGAGTCATGGTAAGGGCACAGAGAGCAGCATATTATGAAACAAAGTATTATCTACTGACTAAAGCAGAGAACTAGAATCACAGCTCTGGACTGACATTCTTGCCTGTGCTACATCACCATGTGCAGAAGGTTAAATGAGCTCCTGCTGTCCTTGTTTCGCACCTTCAAAATCAAGTTTATAATCTTTCTTACTTCCCAATAACAATCTAATATTGGCAACATGTTTGGATACCTGGAAGTGAGGCAACAACCTCTGAATGGAAACCCAGTGTTACTCAGTTTTGCTGATGTGCAACACACAGCTACTGGTGATGTAGCCCTTTGCATGGATGAGGATGTGCAAAAGGGTATCTTGGCCCATCCTGCTCTGTATCATGGCAGAGATTCCTGTCTATTGCTAAAGCATCAGAACATTTATTTTGACTTTTTTTGTCTATTAGGAGTTACCAAGTGAGGGCTGAAGGTGATTTGGAACCTTCTCTGAATGTGCTGGCAATGAGGAGTTCAAAGGGCAGAGGAGTTTAAAGGTATTTCTTTTGCAGAGAGGAGGAGGATCGTACTTCCAGACAACTGAAACACCGCTGGCCTGGGGAAGGACACTCTGAAGATTCTACACAGGCTTCTTGCCCTCACCATAGTCTTAAATGTTTCCTCCGAGGAGAAGCATATTAGTGGGGTTCTGCTTCTTATGTCACTTGTCTTTTTTCAGATGCTTGAGTCATTGGGTTTTACATCACCTTTGCTTGCGCAATTGCCAAATTTTGTATTCTTTGGCATTCTCTTCTATTTTGGTCACCAAGTAGAGGGGAAACCAGGATGCACTTCTTCTCTGTATTTCTTCTTGTTAGAAAGATATCGGGCATCTGCAAACAAAGCAGGCCTACTGAAGAGTGAATGAGGGCACATTTTAAATGTCTCTGTCAGAAAGGAGCCAACACAAAAGGAAACCAGATATAATCTGAATATCTCACCATTATTCCCTAAATAAAGGGGGAATAAATGTCCCTGCATGTACCCGTCTGACCTCCTTCTGCAGTCAATTTAGAGCAGGTCCATCTTTAAAGGGTCATTTTTTGGGGTTTTACTGAAAGCAGAACATGAGGCTTTAACATTCTCATCTGGACTAGTCACCTTTAAGCAATGCCTTCCTGGTCCAGTCACTCCAGAAATGATCGGAAGTTCCTTCAAGCATAAAGAGAGGCACCTTTGGCCCATCCCAGCAAATTCATCATCAAACAGAGAAAGAGGAAAGGTTTTATTTTGTGAAGTCAGTGGCCTGTACAAATGTGCATTTCAGCAGGAAAGATCACAGAGAGTGACCTGAGGTTTTACAAATCCATTTGAAGGACACCAACAACAAGGTTGGGCTGACCTGTTTGTTATTCTGGAGATCGATGTTCCCCTGAGACTTTCTAGAGGCCATTATTAATGTTGCATGGGGCAAACACTTTGATCTGGCAGCAAAAGTCCTCAGAACTGACAACAGCTGCCTCTCATCTTCCCCCCAGCAATTCTCCGCACTTCGGCCTCTGAGAACTTCCTTCTCAGAGCCGAAAAGGAAAATAAAATCAACAGGGGAGGGAGGAGCAGCTAATTTAAACCATCTCCAAACTGTTACTAGGTGCTGATGGTTTAATACCTGGGAAACCTTGCTGGGAACGAATGCACACTGATGTCTCACCTGTCCTTTTCGGTTAGTCTCATTGTGTCAGCCAGGAAGGTTGCTGTATTCCCTGGGAGAAGACTGGCTATTCCTGGTGCGGGAACAAGTGACTCAGGCGTGACTCACTGGTGCAGGAGAACCTGCTGGCAGTCAGGCACTGTCCTCAGTGGTGGCTGAAGTCCTCTCTGCAGCTCAGGCACAGGGAACCGCAGCAAGCCAGCCCGTGCCCGAGTGCTGCAGTGCGGCACTCTGATGGCACAGACCTGGTAAAGCAAAGGAAGCCCCAAGGGCACAGAGCATGGCAACGAGTCCTCCCAGAGCTGACCACACAAGGTGCCTTTCCTGGTCTCACTTCAGCTTAGTGGGGCCAACACTTCTGCAGGCTAACTAGCTTTATCCTTGGGATAATTTTTCTTCCTCTGCTTCGTTTGCCTCAGCAGACAGTGCCACAGCCCTCACATCCATCACAGCTAGCGGGAGACAGCTCCTGCCCAGCTTCCCCAAGCAGCCCTGGGGGTGGGCCATGGAGATGAGGAATGATGCTCCCTGCAGCGGCAGTCACAGCGGCCAGGGCGGCCATTCATCACCATTGCCTCTGCTGCAAAAGGCACCCCGCACAGTCCTTTCATGAAGCGGATCAAACAATCCTGGGGTTGTTCTCCTAGGACCCAGCTAAATATGTTTACAGTGGCTGGCATTTAATTCAATGAGTAGCCCCAATAGCTACTATGAACAGTTTAAAGAGTAAAATATTACTCCTCATAAGAGTTTCAGGCTTTGGTTGTTCCTGGCATAGGCTGTTCCTGGTAGGTCCTTTTCTCTGAGGTTAAAGTCTTGTCTTCTGTCCTAATATTCTTCATGGATTTGATGCTTTTCTGATCTCTTTTCTGCTCTCTGTAAAATATCTAGAGACAATGATTAGATTAGAAATTGACAATAATTTGAGGAGAGCTGAAGGTAAATCCTACACACTGACATGAGATCAGGAATTGTTAATATTCTTGCTGCAGGTGGGATAACTGGCAATAGGAGAAAGGAACTGATTTTTCTGATGTCACATGAGGAATCCCTGTGAAACTGCTGGAGAAACAAGTAGTAGTTAGGCAAGTGACAACTGCAGACATGTTTTCCTGCTTGGGATGGTGAGGGTCATGCTCACGTGGTTAATATGTGATCCCAAAGGAAGAAAGATTAAAGATAGCCTCTCTGTTGATCAGAGATGCCATCAGCTGATCTGAGGCTACAGTAGGTCATGTGAGGCAGTAGCACTGTGTGCTGCCCTGTGTGTTGTCTTTGTGATACCAGCACATCCCCCTGGGTGCTGCGAGTTTTCCCTTCGGCACGTCACTTGTCTCTGTGCAAATGTGGATGCCTCCTTCCTGGGGCTGGTGTGACACATGGGCCACTCTGCAGCACTGCCTGGGGCTGGCAGGGAGACATCTCTGGTGTTGCTACAGTGTGGCAGAGTGAATCTTCACAAAAACCTCTTCGTTTTGCCTCTTAACACTCCTCCCTACTTTCTGCGTATGTTGCATGTGAAAAAAAAGTCAACTTGTGCCAAACCAAATTCTAATTCCAGCTGTGAAAAATAAAATTCTAGTGCCAAGCTCCTCCTCTGAGGGATGTTGCCAGCCTCAGTGATATTTCACAGCGGTTGAATGTGGCCCACTGACCTTAGAGATCAAGAGGTCTAGATCCTGGACTTATGTGGAGGATGTGGGAAATGCAGCATACACAGTTTACCTGAATTTTAGGGATACTATGGGCACAGCAGCACACCAGTAGCTTAGAGCGACATTGAAGGAACATTGTCAAATAGCATAAAAAAGGTGGATGATAAAACTGGCTGATGGGAGGGATACAGCAAGCAGTCAGCAGTGGTGTTATATCAGAATAGGACTTGCACCAAGTATGGTTCCCCTGAGATTAACATATGCTACTGTGATCAAGATTACTCTGCCTAGTTATTAGCAAGCTGTGAGAGCAGTATCCTTCAGCCATGGCTGAATGTGAAGGTGGTACAAGACACATTAAATGCAGAAGCACACAAATAAGATATTACTGGATCAGAGTTTTAAAGGAAGAAAAATGCATATGAAATTATGTATTTAGGTAAGAAGTGTACAAGAAAACTAAATAGCTGCACTACAGAGTCTTTCTTCCACCTCTGAGATGGCTCTGGCAGTGGTCTGTGAAAGACTTCAAGTTAGATCCACAAGAAGACTTAGATATCGGACCAGTACTGTTGACCATTACATCTAAAATTACATCCTCAGAATCTGCCTGTTGGCTGCTTTTAGTCTTGGAAACAGATGAAGTTACTAGGCACTTATGCTTCTGTCACTAACACTGCTTGTGTGTCCAAGCTTACACGACATGCAACACAGGGTAAAAGATCTCCAACCTGTCTCCAAATGATTTGGCACATGTAGTTGCCACAGTGCAGTGCTGTGCAGAAATACCAGCCCAGGAACATGAAGCTGCGAAGGTTTGCTGGGCTGATGCTGCAGGCAGGCAAAATAGCCAGGGCAAATGGCTGCACTGCAATGGCTCCTAGAGCCCAAGCTCACTTAGCTGCAGTCTGCTCCGAGAATGGCGACCAGAAGGTTAGATGTACCCTACGTGTCTGCTGCGGGGACTGAGCAGAGCTGATGATGGTCTTTGCAGTGCTGTGCAGCTGGGTGCCCATCTCAGGCCCATGCTGAAGGGCTTTCACAAGCAAGATGAATCTTTCCTGCCCCTTCTTGCCCATGAGATCTGAGCTGATAAGAATTTTCTGAAAATCACTGGCAGATTAGGCTGCGGGCAAAGCAGGGAAGATGATACTATTTCCACCTATTGAGAAATTGCTTAATGCTGAAAGAATTCACCCATTAGGATGAGCAATGTTTGAGTCCTGCTTTGGTGAAAGGGATCCTGGAGCTTATCCAGCCCAGACAATTGCCCCAACACAGAGTGACCACGTCTGCTGTGGCAGGGCTCTCCTGTGCAAAGCAGCACAGCCTCCCTGGCATAATTAAACATGTATTGGTTCAGAGACAGAATTAAAAAGATTCATGCTTGGGGCTTAAAATGCATCTAGAAAAGTTTTGGGTCTGTTCCAGCATGCCTTTCTAAGTCTTGATACTGGACTTGTGTATAAAGACTACCCAGTTTGGTGCTTAAGATTCCTAACTCATCTGCATTCCTGGCATGTACAGAAAGCTGAGAAAACCTCCTTTACCAGACTTCTGTGCCCATGTAGCTCTGAACACCGTGGGTTGGGAGATGGTGTAGAGGTTACTTTTGAACTCATGAGTATGAATTTGCTTAACTTACTTCTTTTGAAAATTTTCAAATGAAGGGAAGGAAAAATGGTCTTGTGACTGAGGCAGAGGGCTGGCACTCGTGAGCTATTCAGCTGTTCCCTGGGCTTCCTGCCTGGCCCTGGGCAAATTGCAATCTCTCCATGCCAAAGTTTCCTCCTCTGTAATGTGCAGATAAGGGTGCCTACTCCACAGGGTTTGTGTGAAGCTAAATTCATTATTATATTCTCATGTTTTCAGGATTTTTTTTTCTGAGATTTGCACTCCTATTGGAAGCACAAAAAATTATTTGAATCATTATTGCTAACAATAATGATGAATGCACTTCAGTTTGGAATGTGCTTGCTCTCACATGTTTGTTTATAACTTCAGAGTATAATAAATAATTCTGTAGATGCAATCTCTTCATCTTGCTCCCCAGCCCTCTGCTCACCCAGCATGAACCTGCAGTTACACTGGCAGTCCTAGACTGGAGCTTCAGGGTTAGCTTGGCCTGCCGCATTCCCTCATGGAGTTTATAATCAGTAGGATCATCTCTAAGCGTAGCCTCCCTCAGCACAGTATTACCCTGCCATGGTTCCCAGGCAGCAGCATTTGAGCGGAAAGACAGGAGCATTTCTCTCCTACAGGTCAGCAGTGGTCTACATAGCTTCATAGGCAATGTCTTTGCTCCAGGGCTTATGAAGATCCTACATCAATGGTGGTAACTGTCATTTCATGCTTCTGCAAGTGTGACAAGTATTGCCCTCACCCTATTCTTGTGGCTGTGTGTCCTGATGGTCCCTCCTTCTCCCATTGTAATACTCCCATAATTTTTATATTTCCTCCTTCCCTCTGTTTTTTCCTGTCACTCTCCCCTGAGTTGTCCCAAATTGCCTAATTTTTCCCTTCCTCTGGTGCATCCTCCATCCTTTCTCCCTTCAACTTAATGACCCAGACAGACCTTTGAACTCCAAAATCTAAGATTATAGGGAATCCAAATATGCTTTAAAATGTGCACATAACTTCTATCACCACACAACCTTAACATTTTTTAATTATTTTGTCAACTTTTTGCTGTTGTTTCACTCTTCTTGCACTTCATTATTTTTGCTACATGCTATTTATTGCTTTCACTCACTGTCCCATTTGAAACCAGAGCCCATTTTGTAAAAAAATATACAGCTGGGTTGCAATGTTTGCTGCTATCCAGAATCCAGTGGCTAATTCCACTAAGAATGACTGCATGAGCTCTGGTCCTCAACGTGTCCCTGCCTTGACAAAAATCCAAGAAAATGGGGCATGACAGTAACTTGGGAAGGACAAGCTGCCAATATTCCCTTTAAAGGCTTTTGCAAGCTATGACAGGGACAGTCCAGCTGCAAAATGGTTCTTTTTGGAAGAAGTGCACATGATGACATGGCCACCCTCCTCTCATGAGGCATGGATGTATAACCAGTGGGCATCACTGTGGGATGGAGTGGGCAGGTGCCAAAAGACAAGGGAGACTACAGTCTCCAGCCACTGACACATGTCCTTTATATCATTTTTCTTCGCTAATGTGGTACATGGAGAAGATAACTCTCTACAAAGTATTTTGTCATGCTTTTGTATTCCCCTTTCTAAATTATGTATCACATTTTCTACTAACAATTTTTTCAGTGCTGAACAAGACACCACGTAAAAATCTTTTTGAATTGGAGGGAAATTAATCTCCCTGCCTTCTGTCTGAGCTGTTCACCCAAGTCTCTTGGTTGTCCTTCATTTTCATAATTCTGCTAGTATGCCAGATGCTTTTAATCTCACCTCCCAACCAAAGGAATTGCTTGTCCTAGTCTAGGTGACTAGTCATGAATATGATCTGTTGCCTAGATCTGTCCCACAACATGTCCAGGCTGCATCCTGGCTTGTTTGTCTATTTGGGAAATCCTAGTTCTCAGCTGTTATTTTGTGACCCAGAGATGTCGCCCACATTTGTTTGTTCCCTCAGTAAGCATGACTGTGAATCTGACAATACTTTCTTGCAAGCTGAGCACTGAGACCATAAGGCAGAGAGTGTCTTGACGTCACCCCAGAGCAAGATCTCCACGAACAAGATCAGCATGTTCTGGCCAGCTCAGTACACCAGCTCCCCTTTCAAGTTGCATCATAGAAGGATTAAGCTTTCTTCCTTTCTTATGCAGCAGTAAGGGAGCAAAGAAGACCCCTTTTTAGAGCTAGTTTGAGAAGATCTGTCTTTCATCAAAGCAGCTGAGTTATCTTGCTTGAGTTAGCTTGGCCCAGAGCAATGATTTGAGGTAGCTAAGTGTCTTGGAGGAGCTGCACCATATATTTTCTGTCCTTCAGTTCCCTGTATGTAAATTTTTTCTGCTGAGAACAAAGACCTTCGCAGTTGGAATGCATGGGGCTCCTTTATAGTACTGTGAATATTTAGCAGCTCTATTCTGCTTTTTCTTTTAATGGTTGTCTGCCTGAGGACACTTAGAGGTGGAATATTCGGAATAATTGTAAATTCAAGGAAATAACCCCCTTCTCAAAAAATCTCTCAGGGGTAAAAATAACTACAGAAACAAAAATGTGGAGAAATATGAAATAGGTAGTCAAAGAAATGAAACTTTATTTATTTATGATCAAGAAATATCTTATATGTAATTCAGTTAGCAAGTGGTTGTGCTGTAAGTATATACACAGATGTGTTTAAATTCTTTTCCACTGCATAAAGACAAATATATGCAGTAGTAGAGATATACTGCAATGTAAGGTGCTTATGGGTAAGTTTGCTTGCTGGCATATCTATGAACAAGAGGAAAAAATAAGTGTTGCAAATAGAAGGCATCAATATTGTTAATTTATAACTGTAAAAGAAAGTTATAGCTATACTGTTCATAAGGAGTCGACGCTATAATGAATACAGAGAAGAAATACACTTCTAGAAAAATATCTGGAAAAGGATATCTCTGTATATATGTTTTTAGTGTAGTTTACTCAGCTCAGTCTTAAGGTCTAACAGTAATACTGGTATAATTCCAGACTTTCTGGTAGTCATTAGGTGTCCGCACAGTACTTTATCATCCTAGGTAAAATGCTGTAGCTGGAGGCAAAATTAGGCATTGTGTATAGAAATACAATATAAATTAAACATTTTATGCAATAAAATAATCTTTATAATGACTGCATAATACAAGTTTTTCTTTGGAACTTCTCAAACCAGAATTGGATCTGGATATTCTGATCTTAATTTCTGCTCGGATATTTATGTACTTCATCTGCAGTAGTGAAGATTTGAAACATGTTTCCCACTCTTTCCACTCTCCCATGCAGAGGGAAAAAAACCACTGCATCAACATTTTATTTTAATTTTTCTCCAGATTTCTCATTTTTTCATATCAGGCCTTCAGACGCCATCCCCAGAAGAAAAATCCCTCAAAATGACAAGTCTTCTAATCTGGGTTTCAAATCTCAGCTGCTGTTACTGTATAAACGAGTCTGTTTAGAGACAGCTTGGCAGCATGTGACACTCTGTCATCAAAACCCAGCAAGCCTCAGCCATACGTTTAGTGCCATCTTGGCATCTTTGTCTATAGCAATTTGTCGTGTGCTTCAAAAAACCAGAAGTCAGATTTTGAGAACTTACACCTATTAAATGCACAGCTTCACAGAGGGGATGAGTTTTTATCTTTTTGGCCTAAAGAGCACACTTGAAACACTGTGGAAGAAGACTTTGAGAAAGAGCTATGCAGTTAGGCAGCAAGGAAAGCAGGCAACAGATAGCAAGGTTCTGAATTTGGTAACAGGAGCAATAACAATACAATAAACTTTTATTTATATTTACATAATTTAATTTAATAATTTAATTCTGCTCTTATACCCATGAATTTGTGTCAAATACAACAGCACAAAACCAAACTCAGTTTAATAAAGACATAATAATACAGCAAGATCCCACTGTATAATTACACTAAGGCCTTGATGAGTAACCAAATGAACCTGCTATCCTTTCCCTTGTCTTTCTTTGGTGACAGTCATTTGTTGTGCAGCTTGAACAGAAGTAACTTTTTTTTCTTGACTGTGAATGCTCACATTGATATTTCAAGGTGTCTTCCCCGTAGCATGGGTTGGTTATCTAAAATGGAGCATAGTGTTGTGACCTAAGCGCTAGAAAAACAAGACCTGAACTCTGCAGGAACTGTATGTGTATTGCCAAGAGACAGTTTCCTCTGCTTCGGTGGTGGGAACATTATGGGCACGTAAGATTTAAGGTGGCACTTTGATGTGTTTGGATCATATGTTCAATCAATGATTGATTTTAAAAAATATATTAATTTCAAGAGGGCTGTGAGCTCATGGCAAGCAGGAGGTTATTGACCTAGTCTTTGATGGACATGGTTACTGTCTTTTTTTCTGTGGCAGGCACCTCTGGCAGTCACACGGCAGTTCAGACCTCTTTTCATCATTTGGAATTGATGACACACGTGGGCTGAGCTGTATTGGCAGCTCTAATACTTTTTCGCTGGTAGCAACTCTGATAAAAAATTTTGAAGTAGAAGGGGGTGTGTGTTGCTTGCTTGCCCACACATGTTTAACACATTGGAGTTTTAAGAGGACAATATGGTCCGAAAGAAAAACAGCATAGACTACCCACCATGAAGATAATAGTATCTGTGGTGTGGTGCTGTGGTGTTTCAGGAGCAGAACTCTCCGCAGGTTTACATTTAGCTGTGGGATCCTGGCAGAAAGGCCTGCACTTACTTCCTCACCCAGGTCTGCAGTGACTGGGAGTGCAATATAACTAGAGACTTGCGCTTACATTGCGTTTGTGTGTAGCCTTGTATCTTGGTTTGCTTCTCTTGTCTAATTAGGCTGTAAGCTCTTGCAGGTAGAAGGTGTCTTTTACTCAGTGTTTTGTATAGCACATCAGGGTCCCAGTCCTGATTGGTGCCTCCAGGTGCTGCTAAAATAGTAATGAATAGATTCATTGCACATCCTTTGCATGTGAGCCATGGTGCTTAGTCTTGCTTGGCTAGGTAAGACATGGTGCTTTTCCTGCTCCCTAACTGCATAAACATTCTCAGCTGGCCAGAATAAATTAATTTCAGATGCAAGTAATATTCAAGGGTCTCTGTTGGCCTGTTTGCATTTTTTGTTTTATTCAACCATGTTCTCTTCAATAGCCAATTCAGCTAAATAGAGATAATGTAGAAAGAAGGGAGAAAAGCTGTAGTTGAGCTGGTAAAACAGGCTTTCCTATGGAAAGTAGGCTCTTCTTATCTAGTAAGCAGAACTGAAAAGCTTGATTCTCTGATATCCTGTATCTTGTGACACTGGTAACACTAAAGCAAATACCTTTTTCTAAGTTGGTAATTTTTTCCATCCACTTTGCATTCAGGCAAATACTGATTCAAAGAGACAAGGAAAAATCATCCTAAAAGAACATTCGTAAGAGAAAATAATGTCTGAAATGGCAAGATAAAGGGGCAAAATGTATTCACCTACATGGCTCATTCCTAGCCCAGCTGAAAGATTACCTTTCATAATCATGTTATTTCATGATCCCAGTTAACATGCAGCATTTCTAACCCATGTTTAGGTAAATGTGGCTGCTCTCCACACATTTTTTAACCCATGATGTAAGAGCATTGCATGAAATGAGCACTGTGTGTACCACAATTGTACTCTTGCATTAAAATCACATCATCGGAAGTGCGTCTATAGATATTAATTTTGCCAGTAACTGATCTATTTATTTAACCTTCTTAAAGCCTGCGGACAGATGCCTTCAAAAAGCCTGAAAATTAGAGAGAGTTCTGGCAGAAGGGCAGCCAACTGTTTCATAGTTCATCTTGTTTTTCTGTTCAGGCAACAAAGAGGGCCTGGGAAAACTTTCCTGGGTTGAAATTACAGCTGTGTCACAGGAGTGACATGAGCACAGGAAATAGTTGCCTTATAACCATTTGCTGGGATCCCAGCTGACTTCAGCGACATTTGCTGCAGCTTAAGTATGTCTGAGCAGCAGAGGAATGATCCCCAAACCAGCGCTCCTTGGGCCAGCAATGGGTTTCTCTGCCCCATCGAGGCTTTCTGTGAAGAGGGTGCTTGGAGAGCTAGATGATTTTACAGGGGCTCCTTTACCACTGCCTTACTCTCTCCACAGAAAAGTATCTAAAATGAGGGACACTTCTATGGTTTTTGTCAAAGAGAAATATGAAATACTTACATCCCTTTCCAGTTAATTAGGTAATTATATTGTTTCATGTCAAAAGAGCTTCAGTGATTAAACTGTTGAAAGTGGTAACCTCAATTATAGGAAGCCTCCAGGGACCATATTATAGCCACAATACTAATAAATAATAAACATCATCATCATAATACATAACACAGAACCATGCTACTTCTGAGTTGTCCTAATGACTGCATAACTTGATAAGAAGAATACCATTGCTGGTAGATAAGAAACACTTGATACTTTACTAGGTTAAATTCAAATTAGTCTTTTAAAAAAGGTTTTGTAAACAGAGCAATTCTGTTCTCAGGTATGACAATTTTGCATGCTTCCCACTAAGAAAATTAATTATTTGTGAATCAAGATGTGAGAAGTCACACAGGCTAAAGGAGGAAGAACATTTTAAATAAAAAATCACAAGAGATCCATGTGCTGAAATCTCCTGTCAGACTTGATAGCAGCAAACAAATCAGTGATGTGCAGTTTTCATAATAACTTTGTAGTTCATTGTTAAGTCTAAAAGGAAAGTAAGCACACACAAGACTGTAATAAAACAGGATTGATATCTGTAAAGATCAGAAGAGATGTACGTGCATATCGTCTATTTTGTTTTTCTTTGTGATTTAAGATGTTAAGTTAGCTCATTGTTATCAAACGATTATCTAAAATCAGATGCTGTTATCTTTATCTACTGTTACCCCTTCTATTTTTGTATTTTACTACTGTTATAGCTAAACTCAAATGTGTCATTTTAAACATTTTGCAAATACGTGGGATAAAATAATTCAGGAATCTTAATGGACAGCTTTATGAAGCAAATTGGGCAAATGTAAACCCAACATCACTAGTATCTATTTTGCAATAGACTTTAATGCAAGTTTCATTTAAGGATCTTGTAACTACCAAGCTAGCTATTGACATTTATGTACAATAGTCCTTTAATTTGTAAATTTTGTATCATGTTTTTTTTCCCCAGCTTCAATTTCTCTGTTTGGTAGTATGAACTCATCCTCCTGCCAACATCCTTTAGATAAGGAGGAATTGGATGAGTAGGGAAGAGTACCTGCAGGATTCTCCTATCACCCTGAAATTCAGTCACTCCTATGTCTCTCTCTGTCTATAATGATATAAAGGATTTCTAATTAACACTTGTGTAACTGTTTGACAGCAAAATAGCAAATCTTTGGAAAGTTCTCCCCTGGCTCTGAACTCAGTTTCACTTCATTACTTTTTATTTCAAAGTATCCCAGACTTCCAGATGAGAAAGATGACACAGAGCAAAAACGGTGTCTTGTCAGACACCTCGCTTGATGTCTGTGAGGGTACTTCACAAGGAGTTTCATCTTTGCTTTTTTATAAAAAAAAATTACCTTAATGGAACTGGTTGTGTGGTAGAGGGGAGGAAGCTAATGGTGTGTGGGCAGAAAGGAAAATGTAGGTGATATAGCAGGAAATGGAGAAAATGGCAGGTCCCTCACTTCTTCAAAGATACACACAGAAATGCTGCACTTCACAAACACTCCATAATTATGAGGAGATTTTTTAACACAAAAGTAAACCCTTTAATTATATGTAGTGCTGGCTGCAGATAATGATGGGGATTTAGTTGGGAATGGATTAAAGAGATGCGAACATATTTTTTTCATTCAGGCACTGGTGTTTTTTCCCTGCCAAGCCATTAGGACAAAGTAGGAGGTACACATGGAACAAGGACCCTCTCAGCATTCATCTTCAGAGTTGGGCAGAGACCAGCTCTGCATCAGTCCCCGTCCCTCTCCTCAAAATGTCCTCCCCACGCGACTTCTCCAGAGTGCGAATGCAGCTTGGCTTGTGGCTCCTTAAAGAAAGCCTCGTCCACATGTGCTCAGGGCAGGACAGCACTACGCACAGGATTAAATGTTGGCTGTCACTGAATCCCTGCTCCTGGCGTGTTGCAGGTGGAAGATCTGAAGAGGAAAACACCCAAAAGGCCTGTACTGGCAGGAGTTAGGAGAGCTGTTGTTGGCTGTCCATAAATGCAATGTGTAATTGGTTCTGCTGAGCTTGCAGGACAATTCGTGGAGCAGAGAAGGCCATAAATACATTTTTCAGGATCCAGTTCAAGTTGGGACTGATTCTCCCTCTTCTGTTTTCAAACCAGAATGACATAGCTGATTTCAATGTGTAAGCACATTGAGTTTAGTAACCAAGCTCTTTCAAATATTCCCTTCACCTGGAGATATGCTTACACCTACGGAGGGCAGAGGGAAGGAGAACAGCGTGTGTGATGCCACAGGCGGACTGCACGCAGGACAGTGCAATTCAGATCCCCCCCTGAACTACTGTGAGTCAGGATAAGGCCAGATGCATAGCCCCCACACAGTGGCTTACAAAATAATAAACCAGAAGAGATCCCCTGCTGCCTGCTCCCACTGCACCTCAAGATGATCATACTCTTTCTTGCTCCAGGCAGGTGGCAGTGAGGGAGGGACTCGATTCCTTTGCTCTAGGGTAGCCTCCTTCTCAGGTACCAGCCTCCTCCCATGGAAGTCGCTTTATACATTTTAGGGCTGCCACTGAGTGTGCCATGGTGCCTGTCCTGCTGGCCAGCTGCCACCAGTGCTGCTCCTCAGCCGGGAAGAGCTGGGAGCCAGCAAATGGCCCCAGCCCTGCCACAAGGGCATCTGGAAGGTGAGGCTGAGGGTGTTTGGGATCTGAGGTTGCTTTTTGGGGAATGAGGGCAAAGGAAGCTCGGAAGGGCCAGGGCCTCCTAGAGAAGCAACCACCACCATCTTCCATGCCAGCACCAGCGCCAGCACCAGCAGCAGCAACTCTCTCCCCGCAGCCCCCTGCTGCAGTGCTGCACCTCTCCTCCCCTTTCTGCATCAGGAGCCACATGGCCTGAGCCTCTGTCCTTAAGCTGCCAATATTTTGCTCCTGCCACGAAGATCCCTCGAATGGGCTTTGCTGGGTGCTGCTGTGCTCGCCGTGCGGCTCTGATGTCTGACTGGGAACAACACAGCCTGGATCACGTCTGCGAGGAGCCATGCAAGGTTTGTGCAATGCTCAACAGGTCTTACAAAGGCCTGTTTTGAGACAGCAGCAATGATGTTAATAAAGGCTGGCCAACCTTGATTAACTGACGGTGTAACTTAATTAAATTCAGTGCAATTGTATCATTAGTTTTGACTTATTTTGCCAAAGGGGTGATCTAGAGATGACCCACAGTCCCCAGAAGGAGAGGACAGCCAAATGAGATGTTCAGGTTTGAATCGACTTAACAAGTAAGGTTAAGCGCAGCTTTGGACATTGGTTGAACAGTTTGGCCAGGCACAATTTATACCCTCAGCTACTGTGAGGCAGCCTAGCTTTAGTGAAGGTGAAGCAGTGATTTCCACCTGGGTAAGCTGGTAAGTCCAGAAAATCTAACTGCTGCCTGGTGTACTTAATACATCAGCCTCTGCACTGGCATAGTTTAGAAATACAATATTATTTTATACTGCTTTGCCTGATTCCATATGGAAATTGAAAGGGATGTTGAATGACCATGGTCATATTTATGTGGCTGTACAGTGGCCTCTACCTGAGGGCTTTTACTGCCACTTTTTAATTCCAGTTAAAAAGAAATCACATCTCTAATCAAAATAGTCGGACCAGAAAAATATTTGAAATGCAAAGCAGGTCTGAGTGGGTGTGCCTGTCCCTGTAGTCAATGCCAGTAAGATAGGAAGGGTCGGTGCTATTTTAAACACAACCATTAGTTACTTTTCCTGCAACACCCCTGCTTGTACATCTAGCCTGGTGCGCACTTAGCTCCAAAATGGGTAGTTAGGAAGCTGACAGATTTTGGGTGTGTTTGAACTTTCATAACCCCCTCATCTGATGTGCTGCAATCTCTGCAACAGCAAAAGACTTTTTTCTCCCCGCGCCCTGATGAAATAAGTTCTCATTGCTTTTTCTAGAGTTAGGGATGAGAAAACACTTTTCAATCTTTCACTTTTTCTGACTGACCTTTGTGGACACTTGCAACTCACTAGACCAATTATAATGCCTTTTTTATTCTTGCTCATTATTTTTCCTTAGTTCTCTCACACTGTCCTTGGGTCCTTATCTTCACCCAGATTTGACAGTCTTTCCTGCTGATTCCTCTCCATTTCAGTGCCTGGTCTTATTTCATATCCTTCCTTAGTTTTAGAGTTTTTTCGGACCTGTCCATTTCCAGGGGCCAGGATGGAGATTCAGCCTTTTGACCCCCGCCTGGCCCTCACTCTGGGGGAAGAGATGTGTCAGCACACAGGAATCACATGATTTTGAATGTTTTCACGCTCTGGGATCACTTCAAGTCTCTTTTCTCCCCCCAGTACCTACTTTTCCCTTCTTTACACTGTTTTTGTGAAGCAATTCTGTCAGTGGATTGCTGCTCTGGGAGGAAAAGCCAGGCTGGTGCTCACTCTCCTGCTACCCCTCTGGGACACCAGGCTTCTGCAAACCCTGCCTGACTCAGATGCCACCTGACTTCAGCCTATGCTTCTTGCCAACAGCAATGAGAAATCGTTAGTTATCCTTTCCATCCAAGTATCTCCACATGCTCTCCATACACAAATGAAGCTTTGAAGCACTTCTCTGGGATGAGCTGGTACATAGGAAGTGCCCAAGATCAAGCAGTGGATAACTAGGAGGAAAAGATGAAGAATTTAAGTCAGGTTAGACCTTTTTCTCCTTTTCCTGACTCTTTCCTGTGTGACCGTGTACCAGTCACAACTTTTCTGTGACTGAGTTTCTATGTCTTTAACAATGAAGTAATAATCCCTGCTTTCTAGGAATGTTGTGAGGCTAATTCTTCAACCATTGTGTTTGGTTGGCTTTGGGATCGTCACTCAAAAAGGTCACAACCCACAGTAACAGCAAGGGTCCAGGCCTCTGTCCTCTTCTGGTTTAGTTCTCAGCATCAAGAACCTCCTGCAGAGATTCACTAGGCTCGGCTCTGGTGATACTTGCACTACCCATGTCTCACACTGAAGAAGGCAGAAAAAATAGTTTTCTGTGTGAGTGTCTATACGAGGCTTGTATGTTGTAACATTTTCCAAACGCAATATATGTTGCGCTATGACTAAAAGACAAGAACTTTCAGAAACACAAGAGAAGAATTTAAGAAGTGGTTACCTGACAGTAAAACTGGAATTCCTCAGTCTGCATTTGTGCAGGGGAACAAGTGGACTGCTATAGAGAAATGCTGAGCAACTACTAGTTCCAACTCGTGGTAGGATGGAGTTGCAGTTTCTAATTTTATTTGAAGGAGGATTTCGTCTGCGATTTATATATCTGAATTCAGAGGAATCGCTATTATGCCTTGTCTTGGGGTGGCTAATGAGTCTTTTCTCCACTGATGGGTGTATGTAGCTGTTGTCAGCAAGAACCGCAGTAATATTTTGATACCAACAGGGAAATAACTCCCAGTGCTTAACAGTGCTTCTGAAGTGAAACAGAAAGGAGAAAGCCTTTCTATTTTATTCCTCCTCTTCTTTTGGGAGGGAACTCACAGTAGCTCACTGTGGCTTAGTCAGTAAATCCCCAGCTGGGATTTGAAACTCATGACATCAGAGAACAAAGCATCTTTGCTGTGCTAATGTAGGCAGCAATGATGTGTCATCAGCTACCACGCACATGTTAGTGTATCATGAGGGTTCAGTGCTGTTTTGGTGACAAGGAGCAACCTTATACTTTGGTACTATGTAAACACTAAGTCTATTCACAGTCTCTCTCCTTGTGTAATACTTCTCACATACAAAGTAGCAACAGGCAAAAATCATTCTGCTGATGAATGAATCACTTTGATCAGAGCATTTTGTTAGTCTTCTTTATTTTTAGGTAATGATGAAAGAAGCTTCTTTTGTATGAGAGTCACAGGCCAAGGAAGAGAAAGCATGATTTGTATAAAGTGGCGACAGGAACTCATCCATGCAGTGGGGTTCCTGGAAAGCAGAGGGTGAGGAGTAGCACCCAGAATATTCCTTTATGTTATAGCTATTTTTTGAATGTCAGACAAATAGAGCAGAAGCATAGAAATTTCTGCACAAGCTCAGGTCACTGGTAGGCTTAGCTCCATTTTCCTTTCTTAAAGAGTACACAGCTGGCACAAGCTAAAAAAAATAGTGGCCTTTAGTTAACAGCATCAAGAACCCCAGCCGTTGCTCAGTACCTCCACAAGCTAAATGATAACATGTGTATAAAGCTTTTACATGCGATTACCTGGTGCCAGCTGCTCTGCAGGAACTGTGTGTTTGCACAGACTTGTCCTGTACAGCTTCCTGACCCAAGGTGAGGTCTCATCCCCTCTTGCAACGGGAGGGGAAACATCTGCGTGCAGGTCCCGTGCGGTGGTGGATGCTGTGTGGGAAAGCCCCTGCCCACCGCAGAGTGCCTGCCTCCGTCAGAGCTGGTGAGCACCACACATGTGGAAAGCATACCATGCTGTGCTGTGCCTACATCTAGGTGTGGGTAACCTGCCTGGAGGTTACCTGCTAGGCACTCCTGGTACCATCATCCTCAGCCACCCGTGACCAGTTTCCACCTTACCCTGGCAGTGTGGGGGTAGTGCCTGGCCTTGGGCTCAGCTGTGGGGGGCGAAAGCCACATGTGCTGGGCCCCAGGTGACCGACTGCTGCTTACAATTATTTCTGCTCTCCATGGAAATGTGTTTACAAGTTTTTTGAAGGTGAATATGTCGGTGTATTTTCATAGCCTAGCTTACATATGGTTTATATTTCCTGTGTTATTGCTGCACGTGAGTTATCTCATTTCTGCTCCCCTTCTCCCTCTCCCTATTGCCTTTGATAATTCAAAACAGACTGTAGTTAAAGACTGATTTATACCTTTCTAAAAATCTTCTTACGTTTTTATTACAACTGAGAGTATTCTTGGTATTACCCCAGCTCTCCAGGAATATCATTAACTACTTGAGGGATTTTAAAAAGTCGTGTCATAGTCATTATTCCAAGGGGCTTCACCTCTGCAACAGCAATTTTGAGGGTAAAGATGATCTAAGTAACTGGCAAGATTTTAATAAACTAGGTATTGAATCGTAGCAGGAAGGAATCATCTTCTTCAAAGGTATAAATGAGACCTAGGAAGAGAAGACAAACACAAAAAAATTGTTAGAATATTAGCTATTAACCCATCTGGGAAATATCTCACAGTAAAGGTGAGGAAGTCAATCTGTCCATCCTTTTCAGAAACATTATTATAGCATATAATAACATATAAGGGCAAACCTCATCTTTAAATAAAATAAAGCCCCAAGTTAATCTTCTACTTCATCACAAATTATTGCCATTTCATCCCCTTTACTTCAGTACTTTATATGTTTCAGTGAACAGTGCAAAGCTCCTGCATGATCATAAAATTTGGGGGCTGCAGTATTACATATTATTAGCTTTAAATGACCCATTGCCCTGAAACAAATGAACATAAATAAATAATATTAAAAGAAAACAATATTCAAACCATTGCAGTAAAGGGTGGAGGTGATATGGAGTATGTTTCTTGGGAATGCATTTGCAGTTGTCCTGAGAAGCAAAGGTTGTTCTGCTCTAGTTCGTTTTGTCTGGTTTGTTTTTAAACAATAAATTGCATACCATTTTCTGCCAGGGGGAGGAAGGGGAGAGAGGGATGGAAAGGACATTAAGAGAGGTGCAGCTCAGTCTACGTGGCAGTCTGCTGAGTGACACTTGGGTGATACAGCAAAGTGTCCAGTCTAAGAGCCTAATCAGAGTGGTATTGTGCAAATTAGGAGCCGTGTTTTCTTTTTCTTTTACATTTTATTTATGTATGAAACGAAACAAAGAATTTACAGCTGCATTTCTTATGGTATTACTAATTTCCTTTCACAATTCTAAAACATTATTTGACTACGCTTTTGCACTAAATTATTTAAATATATACATTCACTTTTTTCATTAAGAATCAATGCCAGATGTAATGCTGTGACATTGTTACCTGAAACCTTAGGACTGTGTCCTTAAGAACCATAGTGCTCTGAGGCATTACTGTAGGGGCTGTAGAGAAATCTGTATTAAGCCTTACTGTGGGCAACTGAGGACTTAACAGTTTCTGGAAAACAGCAGCAAGTAAACTGTACTAGTTCAGATACTCAGTAGTGACAAAGGATACCATAGTTAGTAGAAAGAGCTTGGATATCTTGCTGTGTCAGTAAATATTAGTAATGAAAAATCATCCTTGAGAAGGAAAAGGCTTTTGTAGTTGAATTTTTGTGATAAAACTGAAAAAGGGCCTTTAATTAAAAGCTGTATGTAGCAGAACAAAATGCCAATGTTTCAACATAATGGTACAATCCTACTGGCAATTGACATAATACAGTAGTGACAGTCATCAGGGAAAGGGTAAAAGGGCAGTGTACAGACGCCATATGTAAATCTCTCCAGCCTTTTGTGCTTAAGTTTCTACCTGTCACTTTGAAACTGTGCTATCATGTCAAAGCAATGGTTTACAACCAAAACATTTTGTTTTATTTTTTTAATAAGCCAAAATAGTACAAAAATCTATTCACAGAGGCTAAAAAGCATATAATTTACTTTGTGTCCTATGTATACTACACAGGTTTCACATTAAACAGTAACTCACTCAGGATTTTCAAAACAACACAGTCATCAGAGAGGGGTTTTGTGGTGTCTTGTCTAATGGTAGAATGATAATCTGTTCAGCAGCTAGAAATAGCCCCAAAGAAACTATTACAGTGGAATAATGTACTGGAAAAGAAATAATCAGAGCCCACAGCATTGGGAAGAAGCCTTCAAACAAAAGTGTTTTAACAGCAATGGTTCCCAGCAGCACTGTGAGGCCTGTCTGGCCATACCTTCTTGAAGAGGACTCTGAGAGGCACAGATTTTCATGAACTTGGCTGACAGCTGAGCAGCAGATTTCTGTGCCCCTAAGGGAAGTTAAGAAGCACAAACTGAAAAAAATCACCCAGAGAGTTACAAGCAGCAATAGCTTACAGGTTCGTAGGAGTCTGTATATGCAAGCAAGTGCCCCTACTCTCCAAACCCAGACACAGTGGGGGGCACTGCTGTGGCTCAGCCTTGTTTGCTTCAGCAACAGTAGGGACCATCAAGACATGTTCATTTGGGAGAAAAAAAAGAGGATAGATCAGGAAAAAACATTTTTCATAACTAAATACACAGTTTTCATCTGACTTGGCCTCTTTCAATGGTTGCACGTTAAAGCACTGATTTGTCCTAGATTTTGTGTAAGCCACAGGCTGAGGATCATAACTGTTTCATTAGCAGTAAGTGACACCAGAGACGACATTGTGAGACCACAGTCACCACTGAACATCCTGAGAGGCCAATATCTCATGCGGAGATCCTAGTATTGGTATGGCAATAAACTGTTCCCATCTTGCATTCCTGAGCAGCAGGGGGTACCAGTGAACAGGCCCTTCCTGAAATCCACAATTTTTTTCCGGTTCTGCTTAGTAAACTCCATCTGCCCAGAAAAATTCACAGGGAATTAGTCAAAGCTTCTGAAAACTGTAGACTGGGCTATAGGTGATATCAAACCTGCAAAGAGCTAAATCTCCTTCTCTAACTGATGTCAGCAGCAACAGATAACAAGCAGTGTTTTTTAAGAAGTTGCTTAGTGTCGCCGAGGATCAGCTCTAGCCAAGTGAAAGGGATTTGGAAGAATTCTGAGAAACCAGTGAAGCTGCCCAGAATGAAAATTTTTCTACAGGATTTCTGAATTCTGAAGGTTTTAGAGTTTTGCTCAGCAGGTCTCAAAATAAACCAATGCAATGATGCATTAATGGCTTCTTAGAATAAAACACTTCCTTTCACAGAAGTTTCTGCTAGGTAGGTTTAAAAGAGCAAGGTTTGTATAAGTAAGTAAATATTTTATGAGGGAACAATATCTAGGAACTGACACGGCCTCATTTCTCACTGTCTCAGAGGGCAATGACACACGAATTCCTAGAAAAGCAAGTAGGAAAGAATGTCAGATATGAATTTGGCTTACATCCTCCACATAACATAGTGCAGATAAGTATTTTGCTTAAAAACCTTAAAAAGTTGTTGAGATAAGAGGCACATCAGGCGTTGACGATGCAGAGCGAAGGAAAAGCCCTGAAAAGCCAAGTTCAGGTCAGTACCTAGTGCCGAACCCTTCCACAACCACGAGAGGCAGGCGTGAGTTTTCCAAGTTTAAAAAAAAAAACAAAACACCCTTATATACATAAAAGAGCACAGGAATTTTCCATGGGGGTGGGGAACAACAATAGAAAAGTGATGACCTTGGGATGGCGCCTAGAGACTGAACAGCTTGGCTATTGTATGGAAACAGCTGACTTCTGCACAGGAAGCAATCACTGCTGATTAGAGACTCCAAACCCCTGCCTCTATTTTTTTCTGTCCTTTTTTTGTACGTAAGGCAAAGCTCCTGAGGCCTCTTCAGACTCTCACAATTTCACCCCCCTCGCGTGCATGCGTCACGGGCCAGCGGGGAGAGAGCAGGCAAGGGCAGGCAGAGACCCAGAGGAGCCGTTCTGTTCCTGCGCTGCAGCGCCCAAGGGACACGGGACTCAAGGGCACAGGGTCAGCCTGGAAGGCACTTTTGGGGGGAGATTCACTGCTATTTGGCAGTGAACCTGGGATCTGGCCTTCTGTTTCTCATTGACTCTGTGGGCTTGTTTCCAGGTATCCCAGTTTAAGAAGGAGGTTTCATTTTTAGTGCTTTTAATGTTGATTCCTCCTCCAGCCTTTTTTGTAACAGTCAGGTTTTATCGATGAGTTAGATGCTAAATTAATGCTAGATGGAACATGTTGTCAATTTGAGGATGAGCTCCTTAACAAAAGCGTACTGTGTTGAAAAGCTTCAGCCTTTACTGTCTCAGGGATAGGGATGCAGGGAACATAATGAAGCACAAAACCAGTCTCCTGGAGAGTAACAGAAATCGTAGGTTTAATTGCACACCATCAGTTTTGTTAAACTGTTATACGCTGAATGCATAGAGGCAAAAAGACAACCACAAACACGGCAGCCAGCTGGGAGGAGGTCAGTGGGAAGGTGTTTGCAATTCTTGTTGAATCAGGTGGGAAAACCAGCTCTTTCCAAAGATACGGGGAGCACTGAGTGGGGGTGAAGGTGGAAGGGCAGAAAGGGGGAGGACACTGAAACTCTGGTTAAAGTTCCTTCCCTCACTTTCTTCCCAGTGCAGCAACCAGGGAGGAAAAGGCAGGGGGACAGCAAAGCCGCAGAGTTACCTGGCTGGAAATGCTGCAGAGGAGAGCAAGCCTTGCTGCACAAGCTGCCTTGGTCTCTACCTCTTCCTGGGAGCTCAGCCCAGTGCCGCTGTGCTCTGCAACACCGCCTGGGTGCGGTGAGAGGAATGCAAGTATCATGAAGAACTTAAGCACCTCCAGGCTTAACCAACAGCAAAGATAATGCTTTTCAGATTTTAGCATTGGATTTGTGTGTCTGTGGAGGCAGTTAGGGACTTAAGCTGCTTTAAGTTTATAATATTTAGACTGTAGTCATGCTGACATACTTTATCTAGTGACACCCACATTTAGTATTATGCTGCTTACTCACCGCCTGCCCAACCCAGGGTAACCAAGAGATGCTGTGACTACTCTGTCCTACCGCGGTGCTTTACAGATCTTCTGCTACCTGACAGTCTCAGATGCTATGGCCAATTACTAAAGATGCAGCACTGTGGTAAGCAGTTGAGATCCATGTGGATGAAATGTGGTACTTAGTCACTGAATTTTATGTGAAGTGATTCAGACTGATATCAGCTAAAGGGATGATAGTCCCTGTCTGATAGGACTTTTCTTAAGGTACCGTTTGACTAAAGCTGTAGGCAGTTCTCTATGGAAATAAAGAAAGAATACCAGTGGTACCAGAGGTCATGATATCATACTTACACTTTTACTGCTCTATTTGACACTTTAGACTTTTGGTTAATAAACTAGTCTCATTTGTGATGATTGTATGATTTAATTTCCACCATGCTTTAAAATATCACATTAAGTGAGAGCAAGTAGAAGCAGCTGTTGAGTCCTGGCAAGCTTGTGGGAGGATGGCTAAAGCTGGAACTGCATAAATAACACTGCGACAACTGACTTAAGAGGTTATATTCCTCCATTGTCTCCCTTTAAATCACTGCCAGGACATTTCACTGTATTCTGCTGACCCTCCCTCTGTTTCAGGTACACTCTTAAGTGCCAGTGTAAATGTCCCAGGCACTCACTTCTTCTAGAAGAATGGATTTGGGATTTAGGCAGATGTCTCATCAGAGATTCATTGAGAATAATGAAAAATACAGCAAGTCTCTGTACACAGTCAGGAATCAAAAGAATTATTATATTAGGTATCTCTGAGATCTTCAGCCTTCCAATACAGAGAGCTTTCTTTCAACACAGAGAATCTGAGAAGCCCCAGAAAAGGGTTAGGCATGTCTGGAAGTGACATGGTTGCTTTCTAAACAGTGCTTATATTAAAGATATGTATTACTTTGAAGACAGTCATACTAAGACACTCTTTACCATACAGTACTCTTTACCAGTCAACTCCCTTGATTTCTGCAGCATGGGAACAATATATTTCAGCAGCACCTAGCTTCTAAAATGATGGCTTAATCTCAGAAGGTTGGCAAATAAAAGGTTTGTTTTCTATTATATTCTTTTCATCACAACACTAATGCCATTTCTAGTTTGACGGCCGTTCAGGTGAAAGACACTGAGGCTGGAATTTATTTCACCCAGCTTTAATTGTCTAAAAGTTATGGCAATAGCCTTAGCCTAAACCAGGATCCCTCTTCAGTCAACTCAGATTAAGAGGAAAATTCATCCTGTCCCAGTTCAGGTCTACCGATTCACCCTGAACCTCCCTGCGTGAGGCATTAAGGTTCCTGATGGTACCCAAATGTCAGCCATGGAAAAAACTTGTTGAATAGATGTCACAGTACAGATGACCATATACATATGTCTACCTGGTAGTGGCCATTGTTCTTGTTTGTTCATCAGATGCTCAGCTGTTTAAGATGACTGTTGTGCTGAAGCTTTAAAGCTGCTTTTAGGGAAGTTTTTTATACAATGTTCTTGAATGGTCACTATATGCTTATACAGTATTACACACAGCAAAGGCCTAACTAGACTGAAGTCTTTGGGCACAATTGTAATCCTCAGTATTATTATCAAAATTCTCACAGGCCATATTTTTTCCTAGCATTTGACCAAAAATTTCCTTTGGTCACTGCGCTGAGTTGCTTTCCCCTTGCTACAGTAAATTAACATTTTAATAAATTGACAGTCTCCTGATTTCTCTAATGTGTATCCTGCTGCCCTTTGTTTAGCATACCCTAACCTGTCTCAGTAAAGAAAATAAAAGATTACAGACCTTTATGAAACATTTAATTCTTCCCCCCTTTTCTCAATTTTTTGTTCTTGTTATATTCTTTGGTGTGATTTTCCTTTCAGTCTGCCTTTGCCCTAAGTTCTGATTCCAGTGGCTCTTCTCCAGCAGTATCGTGGGGCAGGCAGCCTGCCCTCCTGCCTGTCTGCCCTGCCTGCTGTGTCCCCTGCCCCAGCTCGGCCTGACCCCACTGCTCTGAGCCCACCCAGGAAGCCTTATGATGTCTGGATTCAGACAGACAAGTGATCAAGAGTAAAAAAAGACATTCTTCTCCCTTTCAGAATGGATGGCACGTACTCATTGGAGGCAGATAGAAGTAATGATCTTTTTTTAGAGTGCCTGAATAGGCAGCACAAAGGGGATCTGCCAGCAGTATTTCTAGATACAAAAATTTTAAAATAGATTTTGTTACCAAAGTGGACCATGAGGGGATGATGTTATTTTTCGTAATAATTTCCTCCTCCTGCACAACACACCACCCATCCCCGCAATGAATTTTTGGTCTGGCATTCTCTTCTCTCTATAAACTTCTCAGGGTGATTAAGTAGTGGAGTTATCCCCAGCTACCAAAACCTGCTTGTGATCCGTGAGCTGGGCTCAGGCCTAATGCTCAGCATTCAGTTTGTGAAAGACAAGTTACTTCCAGTTCCTTCTTAACAATCTCATCTCACTGCAGTTTGAGCCTTCCTGAAATACTTCTGGTAGGGAGATGCCGAATAAGTAGAGCTCATGGCTATCTCTTTCCACAGTACCCTATAGCAGAAAAGGGGATTTATTCCACAAGATTCAATGAGAACCTCTGCTCTTTAGAAATGGCTACAATTTGTCCTTATACTCCCATATTCAATTACACGTTTGCCCACATGGCTCATACAGTACTCATTTGTACTTGCAGCCAGCCTTGGCTTAGGTCTTCCTTGTGGTTAATTACAAGACTCCATGAACAACCAGAAGTCCTGCAAAGCCACAGCCTGAAGCAGAAGACCAGTCTGTAGCCATATGACAGGAAAAGTACTGTTGGGTTGAGTTGCTTTCACAGTGTCTTAGTTCATGGCTGAAGTGACTGTCTCTTAGTGACAACGTCCTTCTCAACTCTATTTCTTCTATGATCCAATCTCTGTCAAGCACAGTGAAACAACGGTGTGCAACACTCAGCAGCCTCCTAGCAGTTGTAGTTTGCCCCCGTTTATGGTATTGCTCTCCAGAGCTTAAACTGTTTAGCATCATAAGTGCATGTGGCTTTTCCTTGCCGAGAGAAACTCTGAACAACAGCACATAACATCACCACAGCTAGATGCAAGATGCTTTTAAACCCTTCTATAATGAGCTTGCTATTCATATGGAGAGGGAAGGAGAAGGAGGAGGTAATTTGACATGTCATCCACTTCCACCAGAGGCTCCTGAGGATACTGTTATTGCTCAGGACTACTGTTTTCCGCAGTCCAGAATAATGCCCACCAGCCAGTACAATGTGTGCCTGCTTTAAGGTGCTGCCATCCATCCCTCTGGAACAAACAGAGGAAATGCATCAGGAGGCCTCGGCTGCAGATGGAAAGCACATCACCGAGTGGCGCTTACGCTGTGAGATCCCCCAGATGAAAGCTGATTTCAATGAGCATTGTATTTCAAGGCCCACTTCCTCCAACTCTGGAAAGCTTTAGAAGGAACATCCCACTTGTGTCTGCTGACACAAAGGGCTGCTGTGGCTCGGGAGATGTTATCAGCCTTCCCGTGCCACGGCAGCAGCCTTCCAGTGGCGTCTCCCAAGAATTACTCATTGTTCCCGGGGAGGCTTGACTCCTCTGGGTGGGATCTCATGGCATCCAGTTCAGATGGAAGTAGGTGGTGCTGGGAGGCCAGCCAGGCTCATGAAAAAGATCTCCGGCTATGGGGGAGCTACACTGGGGGACCAAGCTAACAAAGTCCTTAGCAATCACAGATGTGGATACTGATTCATAAAATGCAGCCCTTTTTGTTGGTTGTAGTTAGTAAGTACTGTTTGGAGCAATCAAATCACTGAATAATGTGAGTCTTGGCTCCTAGACCGAGTTTAAGAAACTGAGATGTCCTTGTCCTTCTTTTTTGTTCATGCTCACAGGCACTATTAATTTCTAAAAACTTTTTCCCATAGTTGGCAACTTGGAGCTTGATTCTGTCATGGCCACCTTAAATGGGGACATCAGGAGTGATCCATGCTTTTAAAGAACTTCATTTGAAATCCAGAGGTTCTGGGAGACACACATGACCCTTGAAAGGCTCCAGCCGGGTTCAGTTTGCAGAAGCCTCTCGCAAGGTGGATGCATGCTTACATTATCCAAAACTCTTGTCTCTAAAATTAGATTGGAGGTATAAAAAGCAGCTTCCCTGGGAGACTTCCTGGAACTGGTGCTTCCGGTGCCAGCTGAAGATACTGGGAACAACCACTTTCCTCACAATCATTTGGCACCGTGGCTCCCAGACGGCACCTCGAAGCACAAAAAAGGAAAAGGAAAAATGATCTGAACATTTTCGGATTTCAGCAAATCTTTGATTTGCAGCCTGGCAGGCTCACGTTTGAACTGAGGAATTTATTTGTTCTTTTTTTTCCCCTTCTCTCTCTTCTCTCATACCAGTAAATCCATCTCTGGCTTCTCTTCCTTATCTCTCTCTTTTTTTTTTTTTTTAAGAAGGTCAGTGGGAAATAATCTGCAAAGAAAAATTGTCTACCAGCAGTGATTTCTTACATATAAATGAAAAAGATTGAAAACTTATGTTTGGAGAGGTATGGGAGAAAGGCGGCAGAGAGAGAAACTATCAGATAGATTCTTTCCAAAAAGAAAACATTTAGTCTGCCTTCCAAGCAATGGAAATTCCAGTTTTAGAAATTGTGCTACAGGCTAATAATGTACGACATTGTTGGCTATGGCACATGGAAAAAAAGAAAAAAAAAAAGCTTTTGTAATTCTGTCCCTCTCGCCAGAGGAATGACGCGAAGTCAGTCAAGCACATCGGGGGAAATGCTAATTTTCCACAGATACAGCCTAAAAGCATTCAGCTAATATTGGCCATGCATAGCTATGTTCTGTGCCCGTGCCGTAGAGGTGTATCATATCATTTGGTAAAACACAAACCTTCGAGTTTTCCATCAATGGCAACCCTGCAATCTCCAGTTAGCATCCCAGCAATCAACATGCAGGGAGCCTGGTGGACTAAGGACAGAAGTTCATTGCATAGTTCTCCTAAAATAACGTTGTTATTTTGTGTAGCATATGCCACAACTCCATGGCAACCCGGCCAGGGAAGATGATGACTGAATGGTGACCTGATAACCTCACTCTCCCCGTTTCTGGACAAAGTGTCATGCTAGTCAGCTGCTGATGGCATGTTGCCACCAGTCTCCACCAGACAGAAGGAGAGAGAGTTTTTGAAAGAACTGCTGATAAATAAGGCCAAACGCATGCCTGGACTAACTTTTTAGTTTGGTGGTTACCTCAAGAGTGAATTTGGCCTATGGTTACGTTTAAACCACTTTCTCAAGGATGCTGTGCTGTTTCTGTGGAGGCAGGGGAGATAACATGTGACACATGAGCACAGTAATCAATGCAGACATATCCGCTGTGGCTCCTGGAGTATGCCATATGGCTCATGGAGAAAGAACGATACTATTAACAGCTGACATGACAGCAGTGGGATGTCCTGGATGAACAAAAAAAGAAATCATTACAAATGAACGGCACAGAGAAATTCAGGGTATCCCCGCATGAAATCCCCAGTTCACTTACAGGCCTGAACTGCAAATATTTGACACAGTTTAACAAGAGAGAAAAGAATAAATCCATAACTGTTTTCCCATGTTACAGACCAATTTGTGGTGGGTAATTCCTAATGCATGTCAAAGAGCAACCCAAAGAGTGCCAATGAGGGTCAGTTCAATAGTCAGGGATTTAGCAGGGCTTGAGGCAGCTCTGGATGTACCCACTGGTATTTGGGTACACCCTGAGATAGCCATAAAAGTCCAACAACATACAACAGTGAAAACTCCTGTGGCTGGAAGAGCTGTCCTTCTTCAGAGTAGTCAAGGTGGACCATAACTACTAATCACACATGTTGTTGCTTAAAATTCCTAAGTTATCCTATAATCCTCTACAAAGCTGTAGCTGAAAGTAGGATTTTCATTTAAGTGAAAATTTACAAATTAAAAAAAAGATAAATCCTTCACCTGCAACCAGGGACAGACTTTTTGATGCATTTGGGTGCCTTTGGAAGCAGAGAAATACTCGTGTGGATTGGAAAAAAATAAGAAGAGACAAAAACTGTGAAAAGCTTAAAATGTCACCATACTTAGCATGATGGCTGCTAATTTATAGTGTTCTGGCCATGAGACATCCCCGGACTGAGCTGTGTGAAGGCCAAGGGAAGGGAACGTGCAAGAACAAATTGCTTCCCTCCTCAGCTGTGTCACTACGGAGCTGTTTCTGAGCATCTTTCTCAGTGCCAGGGGGACTTTGCTGCTCTCTCCTACAGGTGGTAACAGGCTGGAGCCTTTTGTATTTAAGTGCCCCAAACCAGAGGTTAGATAGAAGTTAAATATCTAAACTTTGCACACCTGGCAGTGCCTAACTCCCACTGATTTGTAAGCTGCAGGGTGATGTGCTTTGGAGACTCCCAGTCAGTGCCTATCTACATGTTTAGGCATCAAACTGCATTGACACCTTTAGCTGACAATGATCAACTTTAGCCCTGGTGCCAAAGATGATAATAAAGCAAACAGGAATTAAAAAAAAATAACATGCTTGGAAGGAGCTTCAAGGAAGGGGTCTCCCCAGTTAACCACAGTAGCAAGCCGTTCTTCTTCTGGACAAACATGACCACGGAGGCCTCCTGGAACCATCACCAGGAGAGTATTAGCTGCTCACTTTGGACCTACTGATACTGAGGGAGTGACAGCTCTGTTGCAAAAAAGCAAAGAGCTCCTTTGGGAGCACTACAACTCTTCAGTCAGATGGTGATAAATATGGATAGCTTCTGGACCAGGTTAGAGGGCTGCCAGGGAAAGCAACTTGCTGAAAAAATTTATGTACTTTTGTCACTGTTCCTAGTCTGCAAGTTGAAAGTGACTCCAAGGCAATTCCAGACGAGGAAGGTCTGCAGCACTGACAAGAGAAACAGGCAGGCATGGCATAAGTCCACAGAATTGGAAAACAAATACTAAAAACCACTTGCTAAATGAGCATGAATAGATACCATTTTCTTGGTTGCGTACTCCTTTTCTTCCCCATCCAAAGCCA
This sequence comes from Balaeniceps rex, assembly GCA_013401315.1. Classification (NCBI taxonomy): domain Eukaryota; kingdom Metazoa; phylum Chordata; class Aves; order Pelecaniformes; family Balaenicipitidae; genus Balaeniceps; species Balaeniceps rex. The sequence continues at coordinate 138,383 of VYZW01027859.1, read as the reverse complement.
TACTGGTGACATGAATATTTCTTAGAGCTTCCTCATTCAGCATTTCTGGTGATAAATTGGGGGGAAAAAAAAAAGTGGGGGGTTCTTTTATCTGATTACTTACCTCTTTCCTGGCTGTTCCATTTGTTTTGGAGATTCACGTTTCTAAAGACACAGCAGCTGTGATGCTGCATGAATTGCCCTTTCCCAGCTGCTGCATGGGAACATGATCATTTGGCATCTACTGCTAAGGTTGTTTATACTGCTTGAGCATTAAAAACCATTTGCAATCTTAAAGAGGTGCATCGGGTCCAAGGAACAAACTAAGGTGGTGTTTCCTCTTAGTTAATGCCATCCATTTCTGCCTGCAGGCTACTTCTTCACATCCTTTCCAGGCAGTTTGTGTTGTCAGGAAAAAAATATTGAAGAACAGTTTGTCATTGGTGTTCCCTTAGGACAAATCCAGGTTCAGGAGTACATGAGCCCAGGTTTTCTGCTCTGATAGAAATCTATTCAGCACAAGAAAGAAAAGGGAACTGCTGACTACTTTTTGCTGCTTCTTAGCTGATACACCTCAGTTTGCTCTGATCCATGACCCTGGGCAATGACTTGCTTGACCACACACAATGGAGATGCCAGGATCTGTCAGTACAGATGCGTAGGAGATCTGGCACATACTCATTCTTCTCATCTGATCAATAAATCTCCCACCAGCTCTATCTGCTCAGCTTTGCTCCCAGACTTGCTGCAATCATTGCACCATAACTTACCTGGAAGCAAACTGTACACCTTGTTCCAAGAGTTTCTGAAGGTCTGTTGCTTTCCACGTGGACAGTCAAGGCTTTCCATGATAATTTTAGAATATTGTGGCGTTGGAAAGTCCAGTAGTTCCAACCACCACAAGCAGCCTAAGGTTAACGTGTACAAAAAAACCCTTTAATGCCAGGTTTTACAACAGCAAAGTACTATTTATAGCTTTGCAGGAGATAAGACTAATTCAGCCTGATACTTGAAGGCGTAAAGTCATCGGCAGTGAGAGCTGGAAAGAAATGCTTCACTCCACGTGTAGCCATGCCTAATTGGGTAAGGACACCGTGTTTCATCTGTAATTGCATTTGGTCACCACGTGCTACTTGTTACTACTCGGGCTGAATACCAGACAGGATTGACTAATAACTTCACCCAGCAGGCCAAATCTATGTTCTGAAATGATGGTTATTTTTAGGAATGCAAATCAATACAGAGACTTACTGAATCAAATTTAGGCTTCTTGTCTTTACCTCAGAAAACCTTCTCAACTTTTTTATTTCTACGATAAAATTATCATAAGGCTCCTATCTGCTTCTTTGATCAGTGTCAACACTTTGGACCTCATCACCTTCCTTTATGTAACACAGATTTGTTATTTCTTGCACAATCTAACACCAGAACTCCCTCTTTGAGCAGATCTCCCTCTTCTCTGTCAATTCCTCTCCTATAGCCTGTATCTTTGTTCAAGGTCTTAGGCAACATAAGCAGAGCAGCTTAGCTGAGCACTAAACGCAAAAGTTCTGTTCTTGGTTCTGAGCAAACCCTTCAACAATTTTATACCTCATTTTTCTCATTTGTAAATGCTAACGGCAACAGTTTTTAGATTTAGTAATGATCAGAGTACAATAAGAACCACGTACTATAGAGTAATGTCAAAACTGGGGTCTATCTGGCTGTGACTATATTGCAGACTAAATGAAGTGGTTCCTAGTCCAAAAGAGTCAGAATGTCCTCCATCCACGCAGCTCCATGCCAGTGCTTCTAGAGCAGAGTGGCTACATTCACACGTTGTAGCAATTGGCCCTGGGTCTCTTTAGGTCCCATGGGTTATGTCTCTGGCTTTAAGAGATAATGATTATCCTTTTTGGTTTTTTTTTCAGTTCAAAGGGATTGAAATAATGACAGGGTTGTTTGCAGCCCACCCAGCTGGTGGTTTTGTGTCCTGATACTGAGGACATGCATGCTATGGCTTGAGGCTAGAGACCATGTGGAGTCATTGTAGGGGACAAAGCCTACTGGTGGACTATGTAAGGTAAGAGAGCCAACTCCAGAGCATCCATAAAAACTTTTGAGACTGCTCCGTTGAGTGACCTGTCACTCAAACAGTGCTGTGAAATCTAGCTGCAGAGATCCAAATCAGACTGAGGTAACACTTAAGCAATGTAGACGTGTATGTGTAGCGCTCAGCTGGCCCTCTTCCATTTAGCAATATATCTCTCACAGACACCAGTGTGCAGGGATCTAATGCTGCTGCGAGAGAAGCTGTTCGAACAGCTTTACATTTAGTGTCGGGTGCTGCCTTCAAGCAGGTCCCCGGCTGAGTTAAGAGGAGCTGCACGATGCCAGCCAAAGGACCTGGAGCACCGGGAGCGCAATCACTGGGTACCGGAGGCACATGGCTGAATTGGTGTGGATCATGAGCAGCGGTCCTACAGCACTTTTATGAGGAGAAAAAAGCAGCTGGCAGACACCCAAACTACCTAAAATATGTCTTCATTGATCTGTTCACTGGTTTATGTTGTACCTTAAATGTCTAGTAAGGTTATCAATGTGAAATATTAAGGGGTATCTAAGGAGAGTGTAATTTTTTTTTTTTAATGAAATCGATTTTAAAAGAAAGTACAATTCTGCCTTCCAGCATTAGTTTGTAGGATATATCCTATATTCATTACTCTTAGTGTAGTCGCTGTTTACGTTTCACAAATGCGTGGAAGCTCCGGGCATGGACTGTAATGGTAGGCCATGTCCAAACACAACAAACTTAAGGCTCCTCCAAGTGTTGGTGAATTACGGTCTAAGGAATGTCTGTGTGTTAGAGAGCAAATTAATGTATGGGAGAGGAAAATCTGGCTCCTGGCAGGAAATGTTTACAAATATAAACATGTACATATATTTATGCATGTATGTATTCAATTTCTACTGATTTAGTTGACGGGAAAGCACAAGAGGGTCAGCTGTGACTAATTTAGGAGCCCCAGCACTCAAACAGATTGGTGCACCCTGATGGCTTTCCTACTCCGTGCTGGCCAGTAATGGCCCTTTGCCATCTGTGCATTGCCCCAGACTGGCTCTAACTTTTAGGACTGATAGAGGGTGGCATGGCGTTATATGTACTAGCCCTTCAGAGCCTGTTTTGCTGCTGGTGCAACCATCAGCAAGGGATATCTGCCAGGGGTTTTATTCTCATGGAAGTGCAAGATAGCAATTTGGCTTCATATACCACAACTCATTTTGATTCAAGTGATGCCATCAGTTGCACTATAGTGATTAATGCTGTCAATGCACAGACATTGATAAATACAATTAATACTCAGAAATCTGGAGTTAATTTTCTATACCACAATTATTAGTCTGTCATGAGCTCAGGAACCAGATGTGACAGTGTTTCTAAGTTTAGGTTTTTGAATTATCTTCTCAAGACAAAATATTCTAACATTTTAAATGACTAAAAGTGTGAAGCTAAAACATGCAAGTTAATACAGGAACAAAGAGACCAAACTATGGAAAGACCCCAACCTCACTTATCTTTCTGAAAAAGCAGTGAGTATGGTGATACAACAAAAAGGGAGGGGCTCTGAAAGCCTCTGGGTTTTCAAATTGTTCCAAAAGTTGAGTTGTTGCAAAGCAGATAGAAGTCTGCTTTGCTCTTGTGGTTTGTGCTGGAAAGTGTATAACTGTCATTAAGAAGAAATGTGACCTACTGAAGTGCTGAGATACTTACACACCAGTAAGAACCAGCTACCAGACAGAACAGGCATGGTTTCCAGGGCTATGGGAAGAAGATGAAAACAGCATGGAGAGTTATGTAGGGAAATTACTGGAAATTGGTTAACTACAGGCGTTATTGAAGGTGATTTTGTAAGAGGACCCATGTATTAATTTACTTTCTGAACTGTGTGTTTCCAAATGGATGAATACTTCTGAAAAAAAAAAAAACCCTTGTCTTTATTCCAGTTAAGCTGAGAGTACTGTAACAATTTGTATTATTTTTCATGTAAGTTCATCCAGTTCTGGGTAAGCCCAAGGGAGTACTTCATTACACAGTAAAAGAACACAAAGTTAGTTCAGAATATCAGTCTAAGTTTGTTTCGAGATTGAGCAGGTTCACTTAAAAAAAAAAAAGAAAAAAAGAAAAAAAACTTTAAAAGCAGTTAGTAATATCTTAGGAATTGTTTAGAAAAGGTTCTGCTAAAAAGATTACATCTTTTAAGTTGCTAAAAGATTTCAAATGGTGAAAGACTCAGGTAATTTCTGAATTACCAGAATTTTTCAAGAGCTGTTTTCCTTTAAAAACAAACAAACAAACAAAACCCACACCTCTAATTTATTGTATTTGGAAAAGACTACAAAAGTGCACCACTGATTTCACCTTGCCCATAAACACTGTTTCCGTATCAGTTTGGCCTTTTATAGAGTTGCAAAGTTGCTGGGAAAATTCAAGTGAATTATTTCACCTTCTACAGAGCAGGAAACACACTGGAAATTTCCTGTGACAAACGCAAGCTATCTTCCGCTGTCCAGTCCCTTGTTCTCACTGCTGCACAGTGCAAGGGGGTCACCTACAGAAAAACAAAGCTTTAAAAGTTATGACCCTGCCTTCAAATGACTGTGCTGGGTAGATCATGCTACCTTGCCCAGTCCCTTTTGTAACCATTTATACCTGGGCCAAGTATGTTTCAAGTGGTCCCTTAAGTTCACAACTGCTTTGTGTTGCCAGACTGCCACACAGCAGCAGGAGTAGAGGGATAAATTTGATTCCAGTTAGTTGGACTCAAAGGAGAGTTGGACAGAGTCCATCCACATGATGCTTGCATTTTAAGTGGGCTATCTGCTTCAATAAACAATGTGCTGTGTTTGCTAAATAGGTCGGATTTCAGCTCAGGTGTCCTGGCTGAAGTGTGGTCTGAATGCAGCCCCAAGCTGGGGTGGGAGGGCTCCAGCACAGAGGCTGGTTTTTGGGTCGAATAGGCAGTTTCTGCAAGAGATGAGAACTCTGCACTTCATCATAACAGTCTGGTCCAAAGTTCATTGAGGCTGATGGAAAAAGTCCAGTTGAATTCAATAGCCCTGGAGCGGGCTAATGTGTGTAATTTATACTTCTCCCTTTTTCTGTCCTTAAAAATTATAGATATCCATTTTCCTGTATATAGCCACACCTTTCCTATTTCTTATTTCTTGTTTGCATTTGACAAATATTTAAGAACCCTTCCACAGACTGGACAAGAGTGAGACAGAGGGGAAGTGACCAGAGTTATTAGTCAGCTTGCGGATATTTCTCAAGTCCTAGGGTGAAAAAAAATCCAATTTGTATTTGTTATTCCATACTTGTCATCAAGCTGAAATATTTGCCTTATATTGCTAAACAAAAAGATCTTTAGAAAGCTTTGCAAAAGTATGTTTGTTAGTCACTGTTTGGTGAACTCACTGAACATGAAAAATGCTAACTTGTATTTGCTTGTATTAAAAAAGAACTTTTTCTTCCAAAAGGAACTGTACATGTTGATTAAACTGATATTTCTGTATTTCTCTTAAAATTGTTCCACTGGTTTCTTCATCAACTAGAATGTCTCTCCTTGGACAAAGCTAGAAATTTTCCACAGGCTTTTTAATCTGCAAAGGTGCTGTTTCTAGGCCTGACAACTGCTGCCCTTGTTGTTAAAATTATTCACAGAAAATACAAAGAGCATTTTCCTTTTTACCAAAACATGATGAAGAATAGATAAAATAGTATATTATTGAAAGACTAGTGCTATCATGATGTATACCAGTCAATTGTAGTACAAATTTATGACACATTAAACAAAATGTCAAAAACAGTGATTCAGAGAAAACACACACATATGAAACTCAGAAAAGCTGTCTCACTGTGAAAGTCAATTATTTCCTACAGCTTAAGGAAGTGGATGTCCAGAAATCAGCTTTTTCCTTTGCTGTAACTCTTAGCTCTCTGTGAATGAACACATTGGCACTGTCTTACTGTGATGTCTGTGAATCCATTCAGTGTTATCCAAAGATAAGGAAAGGTGTCACATGTTGAAGTGGGCAGATGTAAAATTCAACAGCCTGGTACATCCTTTTTCTTAGTCATTGTGTAAGGTGCTGTGCTACTACCTAGTCACATAGCAACTCCTCATTGATCAAGCTCCACATGCAGGTCCACCATGCTGGCTTCGTTGCAATGTTTCAGGGTTTGGTTTGTTCCAGTGGAGGTTTTGACTCGCTCTGCCCCATGCTTGAATGCCATGTTCCTGTGGTGCACCATTCTGCATGTGGTTTTGCATGGAGGACTCCTGAGTGTGGAGGACCATGCTCACACTTTGAAGAACCTGGGAATTTTGCTACTTTTTTTTTTTTATTCATTAGACTTCCTGGTGTTTTGCCAAGAGGTCATTTTGCTATCTTTACTTCCTCAGTTTTGGGGGATTATATTTTGCTGAGCAAGTGCAGAACCAGACATGGGAGACTGAAACCATGGGCAGAGACTCTGTCTTCGTCCCTTCTCATTGAGATTATTTGAAGTGTTTGTCGTAGGGCACAGGAGAGCTGCGGGTAGAGTATTGTAGGGTGAGGGGAAAATGGGATGGACAAGAATGAAAACTTTTCAGATTCAGATGCTTTTTTTTGCCCCTTACTAGCAATTCCTGTTTCTAACTAGACAGTGTGACTCGGCATAGATAAGATGGAGACTGGTCTTAGTTACTTTGATCCCTCCTATCTCCTGAGGTCTTACCCAACCTTGTGATGAGGAGAAAAAGAGCCTGCTGTTACCAAGGGGAGTTACCCCCTATTAATGATGAAAAAAACAGGATTTGACAAAATAAGAGGTTTTACTTCAGTTTCTGAAACAATTCTTTCTTTGTGGTGGTTGAGGATATTTGTTGCCAAGAAATTGTTTTTCTTTATATACATAAGAAATCTTTCAGAGACTAGGTAACCTGATACTTGGGTAACAAAAAGCCAGATTTAGCTTCCATTAAAGCAAAGGCAGACTTTCCTCTGACAACATTTAAATCTGAGTAACAATTACTACTATTTGCGCAATTCTTTCCATTTCTGAAGGAAGTCAGAGTGCTTTTCTAACATAGGGGCCTGATTTTGCAGTGCAAGAGCAAGCCTAAGAGATGGGTTTTCCTTTTAAGTTGATTTCCTCAAACAGGTTTAAGAGAGATCAGCATTTTAACCACCTTCTGTCCTTATCTTCTAACATATATGTACTTTTTGGTTACTTGGGAAAAAGGTAGTTGCAATGGGAAGCAATTTCTAAATCTATTTAACATTTGTGGCAGTGTAATGGGCAGTACAGTCTCTTATAACATTCTTGTTTAAGTGCCACTAAGTGAATACACATGGGTACTCCTTTCACAGGCAGAACTGCAATCATCCATCAACAGTTGTTCAATGAGGAGGGAATAAAGCTTTTTTTGAGAGTAGCTACTTAATTTTTAAACTTTTTTTCCCCAATCAAATGAAAACACATTTCAAAATCTATGTCTGTTTTCTTGTTATTCCCACTGGCAGGATTAGCACTGAATAATTCAGCAGAATGAGTAGCCTATTCCAAGTATAACCCAAAATCCCCAGACTTACAAAACTCAATTTCAAGTTTCTCACCTTAAGCAATACATTTAATAAATTATGTATTTTCCCCTCTAATATGCATTTTCCAATGATTGCAAATAGTCAAAACACTATCCCCTGATACTATTCATTTTCATATTAAAGGAAGAAAAAAAGCTGAATATGTTATAAATATCCCCCTAACCAAAAGCTTTACTTTTTTTTTTCCCATTGAATCTAACCCTGGGAAAATGTGGTCATACAGAAAAATTATTCTGAGTTCCTGTAATCTGCACTAGTTACTATTGCATGAAGAAAACAAGAGGTAAACATCTAATTAAATGTATAAAGATCTCTTTGTGTAATTTGCCAAAGATATAATTTATTCTAAATTTACTGAGAAAAGTACAGAAGAAGGAATAATCAGCACAGCCTGGTAATTAGGTATGTGTCCTCTGGCACGTGGCCTGGCATATTTTAGACCAAAAGTGGATCTGAGCTGCACATTTTTGATGCAGATTTTGACTGATTATGAACTCTCCAAAACTCAGGGTGTTTGGCTTAGGGTGCTGGCAGAGCCCAGGGGAAAGGGTACCGCGGCGCCCTGCACCCCAGTCAGATTCCTACATCTGTCGACACTCATGGGATTTCGGATTGAATTTTAGCCTTATCACGCTCCCACTGATATATACCACAGAAAGCAATTAAGATGTTGGGCAATTTAAGTGATTGTGAAGCTTCAGGGCTTGTTAAAACTGCTTGTTATCCTCCTCAGGAGAAGCAAACATGGAAAAAAAAAGAAAAACCATGAAGAGCTACTATGACCTCCTCTGACCTCTCATCTTTTACCTCTGAAAGAGAAGAGTGAAGAAGCGTACGAGTGTCTGTGTTAGTAACAGCCACACGTCCTTGTAGGTGGATCAGTTCATTTCCATTAGCGTCACAAGTGGAAGCAGAGCAGTGATCTAATCTACAGAGGCTTTTATCAAACAGCTTGCCTTAGTCTCCTCCACTGAGCTTTCTGCGTTAGTACCTTGCCAAATTAACCTTGAAAGTATAACATGAATTTCTAGACCCTACCCAGTGTCTGCAAAGGAGTTATTTTTCATTTTTAAAAGCAGTAGGAGTCAAGGACAACATTTTGACATCATTAAATAACACACCATTTTTCCTTAGAATGATCTTCAGTTAAGCAAGGACCTGATCGTTATGCTGGGTGCTTTGTGGCCATATCCACAGAATGAGTAGAAACGATAATATGGCTTCACATTCCTGTAGTCAGTCTACAAGAGACAGATTCTCTCACTTATTCTGAGCACTACTTACCTATAGGGCACAGCAAGACTACTGCCAAGGCGAAATACTACACTGCATGTACCCGTAAATCTCCGTGATGAGAAATGACCTCCAGTGACATTACTAGGACCAGTTGTACAGGAGACATCTTTTGAAGGGACAAGAGATCATCATCTTGCCAAGCGAGAGCAAAGGTTTTGGAATCTGTCTCTTGAGGGAATGTGATTGGAAAGGTGCCTTTGGCAAAGGGCAACAAAGAAATCTAGAAACAAGAGAAACAGTTGGAAGTTCTCAAATGGGGAAACATTCTCTACAAAGACCAAGAGGAAAGCCTGCATTATATCAACTATTTGACAGATTGGCTGGGTGTGGCATCTGGAAACATGTTGTAGGAATTTGCAGAAAAGCTTTACTTTTCCTTGAAAGGCATTTTTATCTTAGACAGGACTCTCACTTTCAGTTTGTTCCACAGCACTAACAATTTCAACTTTGTCCCATCTGAGGAAAATCAAAAGAAAATTCTTCATTGTCCTTTGTCTTTATTTATAACTTTCAGGTACTTTTGAGAAACGCTTTATGGGGCAATGGGAAATAAGTGGCCACTTATCTTTTCTGGGAAGAGCCACTTGAGTTGACTCAGCTGATTCAGTCCTGTGGAGTTTAATGAAATACGAAAGACATTTTTCCATCCAGTACATACAATCATTATAATTTGCTGCTTGTTTGGAAATAGCTGCTATCTTTCTTAAGCCAGCTTTGTAGTATCATAAGACCTTCTCTGTTCTCTTGAGAAATATGGTTTTTTAAGAGCATATAAACCAAAAACGAAAAGACTGTACGAACCCCATTTTGGAGGAAGAAAGTCTATGCCTGGAATAACAAACATTTTTATGTCCTCAAGGCAGGCAATATTCAGAGATGGACAATAGAAGAAGACATAGTGAAAAAAGGGATCAGAAAAACAAGGATCAGAAGCCACCAAGGTTTTTCCTGCCTGCATACAGTGACATGGGTCTCCATTCCACAAGACAACCCCTCTCTGTTTTCTTCCTCTGTCAATTGCTAAAGCTCAAACAACTACTGAACCAAGTCCCCATCTCATTCCAGAAGGCCTGGCTGGTACACAGCTATGTGGATGCTACTCTGAGCAGAATGTCTCATCATGGCCCCCTGGTGCAGGTCAGTCTGCCTGGGCAGGGCAAGATGCCTGTGGGGCTTCTGAACTCTGATTAGAAATGTGATCTGCTCCTCCTTCTTCTTATGAACATGTGATTTTTCTTGCTTTCAGAAGCAGTTAACAGATAAAAAAACATAAATCTTCTCCAGGGTGCTCTACTGTTCAGCTAGAGTATTAAGTACAAATACTAGGTAATATACCTGGTGTACTGAACAATGTAAGAAAAGTGAAGTTGTATTGGAGTATAAATAAAACCATATGCATCCCCATCTCTGACAGCTTTTTAGTGCATTTCTTGGGTAGGTCTTGAGATTAAATAGAGCCCTTTCAACTAAGAAAATAAACTGCAGCTAAAGAATCCACTGCAACTGGGTCAACACTAATTACTTGATCATAAATGGTTAAAAAGGAAAATTAGCAAGGTGAAAAGGGGAAGAAAGGTAAACAGAGAACATGTTGCTCTGCTGGCTTTCTTTTTTGTGTATCTTCAGAGCTGTATGAAACCCTCCAGGAAACTGCTGGCACTTGGAGCAGGAGCCTCTGTTGTTACACATATAACCACTTACTTGAACGCATGCCTTTCAAATTCAGAGAGCAGCCCAGCTAACGAGCAGAGCTAACTATATACAATTAGCTCTTAGGACTTAGAGCATGTTGCTGTGAAGTCTGGATGTGTAGGTGCAGATGAGCTGTGCTCACATTTGGATTTCCCCTAGGAGAGTATTTGAGGTGAGCTTTAAAACCCTCTCCAATAACTCTCTCTGCTATGACTCAGCTGCGCACCAGGAGCCGACATGCATCTGCCCCCCAGGCAGCACTGCACCTTTTTTCCAGCTGCTTCAGAGCCAGGGGGAAATTGCAACAGTGGGAAAAACCTGTGTCTTCCCCTCAGCCCCAGGATGCGAGCCAGCGTGCACACCCTGATCTACAGAGTCCGGCACAAGGCAGTAACCTCCTGTCTCCCCTTTATGGGAGCTGTGCCTGCTGTTGGAGCTGTCTCTGCCCCCAGTAGTCGTGCTGCGAAACTGGTACCGTGAGAGGGCTGCAAGTGTCAGAGCTGGTGGTCGAAAGGCCGAGGACTGCAAGACTTCCCTGAGGCAATAAAAGCGTGTAACATGAGTGCCCATCACCAGCCCCTGGCTACCACAGCTCACAGGGATTGGAAACCTGGGGATGTGGAGGAAGCTAGAGAATGTAAAACAGCCTAGTAAAAGTGATAACTCAGCTTTAGTTAATATATGAATATATAAATTACTGGCCAGAGAAAGATGTGTGAATAATTTAAATCAAATGGAAAGAAAAAAGTAAAAATTATAAATTTACACTCTCAGCTCCACAGCTTGAGGGGAGCAAGGAAAGATGGGGGAAGGTGGAGGACTGGGGAGGAAGGGGATGGAGAGGCCTTAACCTGCATACGTAACATGTAGCGTAAAAACTGTCCCAGAAGATACAGGGTCTTCTGCCAGAAAGAAACAAGTTTTGTTTTCAACTCACAAACAAGTTGAAAGAAATAACTATAAAGACAGAGAAGGGAAGGAAAAAAGAAAAGGGCCAGCATGAGGAAATCAGGAGGAAACAGGCAAAGGGAGCATTTTCCCAAGACGTGGGAGAAGGAGCAGTGTGCCCAGCACGTGTGGGAAGCGGCACATGCACGGGGCACAGATACTGCAAAGGGAAAAACCGCTCCCCAGGCCAAGTGTGGGAGATGTGAGCAGGCACACTGACAGCAACTGAAGAGGAGCCAGTGCTTATTTTCCCCTCTAAGACTACTGCGACATCATCTGTTACACTCCGATTTCCTTTTTGAACATTTGCATCTGTCTGTTTTCTCCTCCTGTTGCCAAGTGTATAGTGACATTTTACACAACGCTGTTCTCCACCAGGAAAATGACAGAGAAGAGTCTCACGCAGAGCCCAGGCTCAGCCCTACCTCATCCAGAGGGGCTGGCACCTGAGTCACACCAAGTCTGGGACTCTTTCAGCCCAGGAGAGTCACTTTTCACAACGAAAGCATGATAATGGCTGGTTTCACAGTGTGATGGGAATGGTAACCCCGACGCTTCATGAGCTGCTTGAAACATCTAGGCATATCATAAAACAACTGGATAGAAACCAAGCTAGAAGACTAGTCAGTTCACCGAAAGCCTTCTACTCATTCTGCTAACTGGATGACTGAAAAATGTCTGCAAAATTACTGAAAATTGTAGTAATTTTTCAAAATGACTGATTTCACTTGCAACTCATCCAGATGTGCTGGGAATAGGAAATTGCATGGGGACCATTCTGCAATGGTGAGCTGCACAAAACATAACTTCTCGACGTAGTCATTCCTCTTACACAGTGAATTAGGCTGAAATAACAGCTGAAAACAACTAAAAGGCCGACAGTACATCCGTACCTTCTTTCTCAGCTTAGACTACCTCTAAATTTGACTTCACACTTTGAAGGAATTCTTTTCCTACACTAAGTCTGCTAAAACGTAGTAATCTCTCCTTAATGTACTGTCAAACCTGAGAAGGTTGGGAACAGCCGAAAACTGGGGGGAGGGAGGAAATGGGGGAAGAGGATGTCTCTGATGTGTGGCATTCTGCTTCAGCAGATGTAAAAATACAAGGTACCAAATTGCTCTTTACTGTGTAGCTTCTGAGGAAGAAGAAAAGCCCACTCTCAGCTGGCCTTCTCCTCACTGAGGGAGCACAAGAAGAAGGGGTTGTGTCCCCCCTGTACTTTCTGAAGCCATTTCCCCAGCCCCACTCCACCACCCTTCTGGCTCCAGCCCTCCTGGCTCAGCAACTAGGCAAGATAAAAAGTTTACCTTGTAAGGGGCCATGTCCTTTTGCAATATTCAGAAGCTTGTCTGCTGTTCACCAGTGGGCCAGACAGATGGCTTTGTGTCATGAACTTCCTTGTTATTGCAACAGGTAAAAAAAAGCCAAGAAGTTCTAAGAATATGATTGAAGAAGGGACTTACATAGTATTCAAGTATGTATTATTAAAGGAAGTACTTAGGTAAATATTTAAGTAAAGCTGAGAACTCCTGCTCATCTCCTATCTAATCCTGAAAGTACCTAAGCTCCCTGACAGGCTCGTTAGGCTGGTTTTCTAAGGAAATAAGTTCATGAGATTGCACTGTCTGTCTGCCTCCTCATGATAGCTTTTGAACCCTTGGGACAATTCACATCATGCTTGGAAGATGGCTGGAGCCTCAAAGATAGTTCTGTTCCTACGGGTTTTGGGAAAAGTTGAAGACAGTGTAACATCAAGACTAACAGGAAGCCTTAGATAGGCTTAGATATCCAAAACATCTGCAATGATTTGGTAGTTATCACCAGTTTATGTGGGAATCCCACCTCTATAATGCAATCTCTGCTCAGCTAAATCCCACCCTGTATATTCTTCCACCACATCCTCTGATGGTGATTCAGCCTGCCAAATATTTCCCAGAGTAGATCTTGCACACCAACAGATGAATGAACACTTTCCTAAGACAGTTGTGGCTTTCTTCAAAAAATACGGCTGAATGAGGACCAGTGCCCTAGCCCACTTTTAATCACGTTAGCTTAGTATCACCACCTTTGCCCAGCAAGCAATGGACCAGCAGGGATGCATTTTAGGAAGTGGTTTGGTTTCCAGCCTTTCCTATAAGTTGGTTCTAGGTAGCAGTTCATTGAGCAAATCTCAATGAAACTAAGAAACTCCTAGGAGACTCTAGGAAACTCCTCTGTTGGCTGACTGCCTTGAACGCTATTTTGAAGCAGCCATTTGTCCCCCTATACTCTCCAGTGAGTCCAGGTGTCTAACACTGAACTCTGCACTGCAAGGCAGGCACCTAAAAGCTAGGCACTGCAGCACCTGAAGGACATGTCAATATGGCACTGTCCTGTACGGATGTAGCCTGTACCTGCTATTGGAGGCAGCCCTCAGCTGCTGTACGAATTGTCTTGGTGGTCAGTAATATTTTATCCTTGAAGGCTCCCCCAGGACGGACAGAGACCAAGAGTGGTACTGCAGACAGGCAGCTAGGTCAAATAATGTAAAGCTGGAGTAACTAAGAGAGAAGTTGAAGGCAGCACCTCAGCTGGTGAACACTGCTGTAGTCCCACTGGTTCTTTAATAGAGCTTTGACAGGCTTAATGTCAGCTGAAGAGAGGATCCCGTTTCTTGGTGATGTAGAAGTGGTCAATGTCATTTGTCTTCTTATTTTTGGCAGAAAGGTCAGGCAGAGCTCTTGAAGCCTGGCTTTGAAATTTTTACAGTGGTGTTCTGGAAAGTGGCAACTTCATTATTAACCACTGTTGTTTTATTACTGTATGCATACAGTGCTAGGTAGGTATGTATGTTTTTATATACATATACACATACACACAATATACACTATCTCTCTGTATATGTATTCAGCATACAAACAGACAGCTTTAAATATAAACTTTTCTGTGTTTTTTTATAAGTGGAGCCATTAATTACATACTTCCAGGCTCTGCACGCTGCTCTGACATTGAGGTCGGAGATAGCTTCGAAAATGTGCAAAGTGAATTAAGAATTTTCCCAGACAGATTAGGTACATACTTAAGTTTTATAAACCTAGTCTTAACCCTCTTTTTCAAATCCCCTTTTATAGGAACTCCATTAAAGCATGAAGAACAATAGTTTGATTATAACTGCTGTAACACAAAGAGCTGCATTACGTCCTGGTATCATGCTGTTGCTTTCAATGAGCTCCAGAGCGGAGAATGATTTGATGCAGAAGCTTAGGGCCAAATTTTGTCAGGTGACTAGAAAGATGCCTCTAAATTCACTCACTCACCTGCCACAAAACTGGTTGTATGGCATGATTACAAAAAACCAAGTAGCCCCAAGTCTGACAGGCTGGATGCCTTTGCTAGAGAACTGAAGCTACCCACAGAGGTATGTAGAAAAGCAGGAGGTCGTGTATATTTAGGTTTGTCAGTGGCAAGACGGACTTTTCTATATCATCTCCTTCACAGCAAAAGCCCTGAAGAGCTAAGTTTCTGAGGCCCTCTGGGAAGGCAAGTGTGGCCATGCTGACATTTTGGCTTGGAGTAACAGTGCGTTTCTGCCCAAATACCCTGATTGTTCCCTGACTGTGCTTTGGTTGGGTTTGCTTCGTGGTGGACGAGGAACAAAAGGGGAAGCCTTAATTTACAGAATTACATGCTAATGCAGACACGATCTGTAGGGCCCTGGAAAGGCCCTCCTGCACACACTGGTGTTACATTTACATACGTAAGCAAATGCTCACCTCAGATACACTGGAAATGGATGAAGTGTTGCTTAAAAAAAATAGCTTATTTGCAAAGGGTGTGGGTAACTGAAATAAACACTGTTTGAACGAAACTGTAACCTGTCAAGCATGACTTTATGTTTGTATTTTTTCATGCTATTTCGCTATTCTTGTACTTCTGAATTCCCTGTGACACAGTAAGCTACGTCTACTCTGTTGGAGAGGCTATAGATGCACAGATAGTCTTCTTAGAAGCCTGGTAAACCACCCTGCCTGAACTCTGTGCTACCATGATTGATTTTCAGTTGTTTTGTGGGTTAAAGCACTTCAACACAAAGCTCATTCTTAAATCTTGTGACTGCGCCGCTGTCTCTGCTGTCAGCGCAACTCCATGTACGATTCAGGGAATGCTCTCAGGTTTTGGTCCTAAATGGAGCAGAACTGATCCTCTGAGGGAACGGCTAAGAAATGAAAGCAGACATGATGTTGCAGCAATACGTGAAGATTTCATCATATGTGTGCAATTAAATGGTAGAATACTGGCCACAGCAAAAACAAAAAAAAAAGAAGTTACATTGTATTTAGCTACATATCCAGTTGTAGATGTCTGAATTTCGCATTCAGTTTCCCAAGAGGCTTTCATGCATCAGCGACACATAGCTCTCCACACCTTCAAGATCAGATTTCTCATCTGTATATACCACATAGAGATTTGGACACAACTGTCTCATTGTCATTTGATCCAGCCATTCTTATGACCTGGAACAATACAAACAAAGGAAGACATGTGAAATTTGTGGTAGTCTGAGCATAGGCTAGTTTCAATAACTCTACTTTATTGTTCTGGAACCACAGTAACAATATTCTATAGCTTACCTTACAGATGTTGTATAGTCTGGTGATCTGTTGTGGTGTTATAAAATTTATCCTATTTTTGTTTCATACTCTTTCTAGTTGGTTCTCTCTTCAGTGCCACTCTATCTCTGGGAACATTTTTTCCAGAGTCCCTAAAGAATACTTGGGGTGGCAGTGACTGCTAACAAGCATATTCATCTATCTTTTGATTAGAGGGGTTTGCAAAGGATTACGTTCCTTCTATGAAAAACGTGAACATTTCAAATTTTATTTTTAGCCCCAGTTGGGCAAAATATTTCAGAATGGCCTACAAAATATCAAAAGGGTTCTGCTATGTCAGAATGTTTAATTTTGATTCCTTGTTTCTATACTAGTCCGTCAGATGCTTCACATGTATGTCTATGAATTTTTAGAGAAACGGTCCAACAGTTATTTACATTCCTGTGAAATGTTTTGATTTCACTGAATCACCACTTTCTATCAATCTAGACTAGTTTTCTATCAGAAAATTTTCAACAAATTTTACTCTTGGTTCCCAAACACTCTTTATCGATGTTTATTGAACATTTTTCTCCTGCACTTCTTTGGGAATACCATTATTTTTCTTAATCTAGTGCTTGGTTATGATTTAGGATGTTTTTCTAGTTGACATGGCTTATCAACTCAAATATTGTGAAAAGTATGTTGTTCAAACTAGTCTGTACCTTTGGATTTCTAATCCTGTTAGGTAATGAGTGCACTGCACTTTCTAACTCTAAAGCTCTCTCACCCTTTGTTTGGAAGCAAGGCAATAGCACTACTTTTTTGAAGTATTAGAAATTAATCTCATAAGTGCGTATACTCGTCAGTTAATTACCTGTTGATGCCAACAAGAACCAGTTCTAGCAGTATTTGGTCAGAAAGTTATGCAGTACAGTGAACAGGACAAAAGAAAACATACTCCTGCTGTTCTGTGGTCTTTGATTTGTCCAACTTTTGCTTTCAAGTATTTTCCAAAAGCAAGTCATGGTTGTTATGTAAAGACCAGACTTGGCTCCTTGCTAAATAGGTTGGGATTTGTTTCTTCATTTCCTGGTCCTGCACTGTAATTTATAATTGAATTGAAGGAAGGTTTGCCAAACAATTGTCACATGGAGAAGATTTGAATGCTTCAGCTGATCTTTGGGTCCAGGATGTTCTCAGAGTTGTTGTTGAACTGTCTGTGCAAGTGAGACTAAGAGAGCTAAAACTTATGCTGCTGTAATTCCTCCCCCTGAAAGATGGGGCATACAGTGTGTCTCTTGCTTCCCCTGTGAGGACTTTTCTCCTTACAAGTTGAAAGTTTTGGAGTTTCAGCTCTGAAGTGGCCATTGTCCCCCAATGCAGCACCACGTACTGGGGCAGCACAGGATAAAATCATAGAATCCTAGAATGCTTTGGGTTGGAAGGGACCTGTAGAGGTCATTTAGTCCAACCCCCCTGCAGTGAGCAGGGACATCTTTAACTAGATCAGGTTGCTCAGAGCCCTGTCCAACCTGACCTTAAAGGTTTCTAGGGATGGGGCCTCCACTACCTCTCTGGGCAACCCATTCCAGTGTTTCACCACCCTCAAATATGCTGGGATATGCTGGGAAGTAGGGAGGCGGGGCTGGAGGGGAGCAGCATCACCTCCCCCAGAACATCCCCAGAGCTTGCAGTGCCAAGCCTTCCCGGTGTCCTGCTGCACCAGCTGCATGGGACCAATGAACCATTGAGAAGCTGCCGATGCTCTGCTGGCAACATTGAGCTTCCTCAGCTGCAGCAGGAGACAGAAATTGAAGTCTCGAAGGTTGCTGTCAGAAATGAAGCACATGGGAATTTCTCAATGCCAGTCACTTCTGGGCAGAATACCACTGTGGCAAAACCAGGGAGGAAAGGCCTGTCTCAATTCTCACATAAATGATTCATTGCCCCATTCATGAAGGCACGTAAAAATCGCCCTTCCTAAGTTTTCCAATCTGAACGAATTTAAAATAAAACTAGTTCAAGATCCCCTACCTCCTCCACAGCTTTATGCACCTTTGATCCTTATTTGTGTGTAGCTACCATGTTTGTTATAGCCTCATATACTTTGCTTTTGAGAGTGAAAACATGGAAAAGAGTGGATCCAACAGAGCTGCAAGGAATTGCTTTGCCAGAAAGTGCACTCAGGGAGAATGGAAACTATTTGTGAAGTTGGATCTAAATCAGTAAATGGTTTCAAGCAAACAAGCAGTTTGCATTTGAATCAATCAGCTGAAGTTGAAGGGTTGTGTTACAATAAAAAAAAAATTGAAACATGTTCATGGTTACATTTTCCAAGAATTTCAACTTCTGGTTTTGAAACAGATCTGATTTTACCGGGTAAAATATCTCCCAAAAGAAAAAACTGAAATACTTCATTTTCAATTGATCACAGTGTTTCAACTTAGCAGAAAATGAGGTTAGTCAGCTATTTCATCCAAAAAAAAAGAAAAACAAAAAAAAGAAACATGAGGAAAAAATCTGTTGTGCACAGCCTGGACTACTCAGGATTTTCAGTCTTAGCTTGGCTTCCCAGAGAAACACAAGTTTACATGAGTGCTCTGTATAACTGTGTGCACCTTGCCTAATCCCCACCAACATTTTTTGTGATCACTGTCTGATTTGAAGCTGTCTTGGCTGAGCTGCAGATAGTCTTCAAAGATATTTAACTTTCTGCAAATTTTGTAAATAACGGGAGACAAGAAAAAGACTTAGGCTCATTACAGCAGAAGACAGGTCAAAAAAGAAGCAGCAGCACCGTGATGATCATGACTGAAACCCAACCTAGGGCAGCAGGGCAGATTTAATAAGGCAGTGAAGATGAGAGCTGTAAGACCATCCACCCATCATGAGCTGCCATGGCTCCCACTGCAATACAGCATCCCATACAGTGTCAATACCATCCATGCCCTTTGCAGCCTCCTCACCTGCTTTCAGTACAAGGTACCAAATAACATGCTTTCCTTCATCCAGCACAGCATGTGAATATCAGTCTGTGGATTATTGTGATTTATAGGTGATGGAAAGCATGCCAGTAACAACAGGAGCTGAGATGGATCCCTGTTTCCCCTGTACTGACACTCCCACACCCATTTACTGTGGCTTGATTTGGTTAATTCAAGACAATCTTGTTCAGCTACTAGGAGGAAAGGATGATTTGCTTGTATAGGTTGGTGAGAAGACAGAAATGAATAGAATTCTGTTAAAAGGTCAGTCACCTGCAAGGCAAAGTCCAGGGGAAAACAGAGAGCTTTTGATGACTCTCCCAAAACCCCGGTCTTCATATAGCTCTCGAGTCCACGTTGTACATAAGAAACGTCCATAGCAAGCAAGAGTTGCGGATATTGTTTTGCCTACATAAAAAGAAAAAGGAAAAGTAAGCACATGGCATTCCATACCTGCATGGAAGTGTGGCCACATATTTGCTTTCGTGACGGAAAACTGCTTTCCTAATCAGCACAACCATTTTCATCACGAAACCATTGTGTTGTTTTCCATTCAAAGGAATCAAGTCACACTGACTCTATACTAACAGCTTAAAGATCGGCAGAAACAATGAAGAGAACTGACCTTACGTAGTTCTCAGCTGGTGCCTCGGTTTGAAGCCTTGCCCCATGCTCCCATGCCAACTTCAGCAAAACAAGCTCTTTCAGGAGACTGTACTTCTATTTTTTTTCCAGGTGTAGCTCTGGGGCAGGTGAAAGGGACTCAAGAAGGGGGACGAGGAGGAGCCACTAGAATTTTCACTGAACATGCCTTTTGCAGCTCTTGGGTTATGGACAGTTTTATTATTATTCTGGTTTTATTCCTGGTTTAAATAAAGGGACAAAATAGCCCTCCTTTAATTCAATTAACATTAGAGAGGAAGAATAATTCTTTACATCATGTTCAGTGGAAATGCCTTCACAAATATACTGTGCTCTTTAGCTTCAGGCTTTTACTATGCTTCAAAGTGTTTGCTGGCATGGATTAGCAGACATAACGACATTCGTAAGCCCTTCCCTGCCCTAGTAGTAGGTAGATTTAGCTTTGCCAATATAAAGGAATCTTTGCTAAAGCTTTGCAGCTCACCTGTGTTTGTTAAACGTGATTCTTATGTCCATATTCCTAACCAGTATTGAGCACTCTGTGGAAAAGCTGGTTTTGGGTAGAGTTAAATGCCAGTGGACTGCTGTGGTGTGCAAATGGAGATATCCCCATCACATTCATTCACCAGAGAACAGTGAGCTGCAACCGTGTGCAGTTTGACTGCCACTAGAACCAACTTTATTAATGGGTAGGGCTGGATGGCTTGTGGAAAAAGTATTCACAACATTTCTTATGAAAATTGAATAATTTCTCAGCTTAATGTGAGCCATCACTTATTTTTTTTCTCTCCCATTAACATACCTGCAGCACATCTAAACTTTTATTTGGATGCAGTGACCATTATTTAGGTTGTTGTTATTGTATTTACTGCACATTTACAAACCTGCACATCCGCTATGTTTGCTGCTGCACAAGCAGAATAAAAAGACAACGAATTTACAACCCGTGTACAAAGAAAGGTAGAGGAGAAGAGGCCTGGTGACTTGAGCTTCCTGACCATGCTACCACCAACTGACCTCAGATGAGGGATGGCAGCTGCTGGGCCAGGATGACCCTGTTGGCTCTAGAGTAGGGTACCCCTCTAGGTAGCTACTACAGCTACAGTAGGTAGCTACTACCCAGCCCTACAAAAGTCTCCATGACCTGTAGCAGAAGCCAGCCTGGCTCTCTGGCAAAGGCAAAGTAGGCAATAAAACCATGGTCAGTTTGCTGCCTGTAGCAGAAGACTGAAACTTTTAAGCGCTCTGGGCGATTCTTGATACCTTCAGTAAAAGTTCAAATTTCACTAAGCTCATTGAAATAAAGCAGGCATCAACTTGTTTTATTTTAAAGAGGAGAAATTATTTTTTTGCCACAAGCTGTGAAATGTCTCTGTTAAATAACAAGGACAGAAGGTATGACATGCAAAGCACTTTAGTTTGTAGGTCCCTATTACTAATTTGTTATTTTAAGGATTGCAACATGAGTACATTTTCACTGACTCTTGATAATTCATAAAAGGACACCTACAGTAAACAATTGTTCTCCCTTTTGGAAACATAGTACCTAATAAAAAATTTAAAGAAATAGACTTTAACAATTAGAGCATCGATTTAAATATCTAGCCCCTGGTGTCAGGCTATTGCTACAACGAAGGTTCTTCCTCTATAGCATTGCATTAGTGTGATTCAGATGAAGTTCTACTGCTGAATTGCCTCCTCCTTCCCTCCCTCCCTCCCTTCAGAAAACACCCCGTCAAGGTCATTAATTTCCATGTTAACCCCAGAGATCTGCAAGCTCTATCTTCTTGTGGTATATTTGCTTGGATTTTAGCTACGTATGGATAGAATTTTGGAAAGCAAGGAATAACTACATGTATAAATGAATTTACATGTATGCGTGTGTGCTTCTTCACAACTTAACTGGACTTTGCTGATTTCCTGTGGTTGTCCAGCAGGCTGTGAGTATCCAGATGCTTCTATCCCAAGTGAGAAAAATCAGCGAGGCCCCTCAGCTTTCTCGCTGTTCTTCATCAGGTTTTGCAGCTCTCCTGCTTTACATCAGTTGCTATGAAATTTTAAATGCGTGAAAGGGCAAAAGACAACGGGTGAGACACTCTGCTGTGTGCTTGATAAGTACTCTGGGGGGCAATGTGGCAGGCAGGCAAAGAGCCAGGGTCTTGGCAGTGCTCAGATGGTCTGAAGGAGCCAAAACCTGGCTTAGCAAGGAATTCCTGCAAGATCAGCTGGATCCTACAGAACTGGTACAGAGAAGTGGCTCTTGCTCCAGGCCAGCTCTCTATCCTATTCCCTGGTGCAAACTGTACATTAGGAGAGAGAGTGAACATGTGAAGCATTTGCAGGGCAGTAGTTCACTACTACTGTCCTCTGCAGAGAGGATATCTTTATCACAGACACGGCGTTTGCAGTATGAGCCCCTCCTCAGTTCTGTCCCTTGCACATGATAAATGGGCTGCGAGTGAGTGCTTCAAGGTGTCAGCAGCCATCAGCTCCCTAAAGATTCCCCCCTACCTGGTGGAAGCTGCCAGCAGAAGAGAACCTGGTCACCTGTTTTTTCCTCTGTCTGAAAATCAACACTTTTCCCTAATTTTCAGACCAAAGAGACTATTCTGATTGTGACATCTGACCTTCTATATAACAGGGGCTTAAAAAATGACCGGAGGAAAAACTAACTGACCCAAATGGTTAACTTCATTACATGGTAAAGCAAAGGCACAGATGCCAAGAAAAGGAGGATTTACTACTTTGTTTTCATATATAAAGCAATGGAAATTAATCTGCATAAACTGGTCATTCATATTTTATTGAAGATATTTTATGTTTATGTATGTGTCTGTACATATATACATGTGTGAGTTATCATATAATATCAGATTCTGACCTGCTTCACAAGCCAAGGATATCTGAAAAAGTGCCTGTCACTCATTAACTGTCCTTTTTCTTACATATAAAAACTTAGGGCTTGCTTGTTCTGAGTATTCAGAGATTTCAACTTCAATATTAACGAAAGTAACTTAAAAGATCCAAAATGTTCTACTTTGTCTAGTTTGCATTTCACTTCATAATACAAGTACACATAGCTTCAAGGATAACCCATTTAACCAGGCTAGATGGCACTTGAATAATGCCAGTTGTCATTTTACTATTTTTCCACTTTGATAAATACCAAATTTAGGTCCTTTTGAAAGAATGAAATTTACTTATTTAAATATCTACCACAATTTAAATTTACTGTGATTTATGCCCATTACCACCCTTTCTCAGTGGAAGCAATCATTGCTCTGGTAATAGAAATCAGAATTACAACCAGTGGAAAATGTGAGTAAAGTGAAACAATATGAGAATCTTTAAAAAAGCTGTCATTTACAAATTAATTTGAAAAAAATACAGTTTCTTTTCTACTGTGAAATCTGTAAGAATAGGTAATACATCATTTCTTATATATTGATAGCATTTGGTATTTTTCTATTTGTATTATGGTTTTGATTGTTAAACAAAAATGGCTGATAATCTCAGCTGTGGATATCTCCATGCCTCTTATGACCAAGCAAAAGAACACAGCTGATGATAAAATAACACAAAATCAGCAATCTGGAATGTACCATGACATATTTCTCTGTGAAACCCATTTACTTCTGAGGAACTGTGGTTAGAATGAAACTACCTCCACTCAGTTTAGTAAATCTGAGCATAACCAAAAGCACAGTCTGTATAACATGTGGCAGTCCGCATATCACGTGGACGTATGAAGTTCATGCGATTATTGTACTTGTTACTATGAATAAGATGAACAAGTCCTTTTGCCACACTGACAGAGGTTAGAATATTAATATACTTATAAGATGTTGAAAGGTACTGCAGCTGTCATGAGTAGTGGCTGTAAAAGAATGGCCCCTATCTTCTGTCTGTGCTTGAAATTTCTTACATTTAAAATGAGGAGCCCTGCGATGCCCCCCAGGTTTGCTTGCTGTAGCACTACAGTGGAACATTTGCTAATAATACATTAGATACTGTCATGATGAAACTTAAACTATAATCTGCCAAGAACAGAGGTTGCCAGGTCAATCTTCTGATAAGTACGGCTGATTTGCTTCAATACAGCAATGGAAAATATGCAAATTCACAGGGTGACTAATTACCCCTTGGGAAAACTTAAGCAACTGGTCTGAACTGTCCTGTAATTAAAACCATCCAGATAATGTAAATAATTGTCTTGCAAACATTTTGCATTGGAAACTTTCTGCAACTACTTATTCTGTGGCCTGGCTTTGTATTTGCCAAACTCTTCAATGCATTTTAAGCTCATTAAGGTTTAGCTCCTGCCAAGGACTTTCTGTTCCAAGTCACCCAGTCCTCACAGGTGGCAGTCCTGGCTGGAGGCTTGAACTATAACGCTGCTAACGATGCATAGCTGAGGGGGCAGCACATCACATGTCTGTGCTCCCCAGCATCTGCAAACCAGGCAGTGAGAGAGGCGCAGCCTGACTTTTCAGAAGCGCCTGAAACTTCCACCGAAACTACTGAGAGCTGGAGATGTAGTAATGGGGGGAAATAAACGTGGGGAAGGGTGGGGGCTTGGGATGCATGTATATGAAGAACAAGGGTACTAGGTGTAATTAAAGTCAGCTGCTTGTTCCTTTGTTTTGTAAAAATTTGTGCTTTGTTTTCTTGCCCCATTTTTATCCAAAAGTGTCCTTCCAAAAATGTTAATAAAGTAGTGAATCAAAAGACTCTTAGCCCCAGTTAGACTTATAATCTAAAGAGCAATAAACTCTGTGTGCGGAGGGAACTGTAAATAAGTACTTTTATCACATGAAATAACAAGGTTGATTCCAGTTCTTTGTAGAGTGGGCTCAGTGATGCTGGGTAAATTGCTTTTATTAAAGATTTGTCATTGATCACAATATTTCCCTATGTGACATGCTTTGAATACATGTTCTAGACATCTGTTACCAGGCACTGAAACATGGAAGTCTAGGTTGCTTCCTTTCAGCTTCCCCAGCTCTTCCCCTCCCAATGTGAGAACAAATTCACTGGTGACTGTAGAGGCTCTCGAATCTCCTGGTGATGACTTGCAGAGCTCATTTATTAGCTCATGAGCTAATAAATAATATTGCCCTTGGAAGGGGATTTGGCACGTGCAGAATGAGAGCCACTAGATGAGGAGGAAACAGTGTAACATTCAGTAGCTGCTTATGAAGTAAGCATCACACATTTCAGGCCCTGAGTGAGGCAAGGGCCTGTGTAATCTGTAGTTGTAGTCAAAAAAAGCTTTGCCATAAGGCATACACCCAGAATAACTGAAATAAGAAAGGATAGAAAAGTGTAACTCTGGAATTTGTTGGTTTCTTGAACACTGGAGTTTGCAGCACAGTATCTGTACGCGTGCATGCATGAGTGCATGTGTGTTTTGTACCAGAGATTGGTCACAAGAGAGCAGTGAGTCGAAATTCCAGTTGCATGGGAGTTCAGCCAGGTCTCTGTTCAATAATGAACTTGAACCTTTATAACAGGCAAACAGTTGGACTGAAAGACATCGTGTTGTGTGGTGCTCGGAATTCAGTCTTGAATCTGAATGCAGCTGAGGTATGGAGCTTCAGTTTACCTCACATGTGAAGAAAATGCATTTTCAGGAAGTGATTGGTTGATGGTCCAGAAGGTTAGTCCTTTGTTTACCCACAGAAAAGGTACAGGAGAGACCAACACACAAATTTCCTTG
>VYZW01027859.1:83977-112087 GCA_013401315.1 Balaeniceps rex | reverse complement strand
AGGGCCTGTGTAATCTGTAGTTGTAGTCAAAAAAAGCTTTGCCATAAGGCATACACCCAGAATAACTGAAATAAGAAAGGATAGAAAAGTGTAACTCTGGAATTTGTTGGTTTCTTGAACACTGGAGTTTGCAGCACAGTATCTGTACGCGTGCATGCATGAGTGCATGTGTGTTTTGTACCAGAGATTGGTCACAAGAGAGCAGTGAGTCGAAATTCCAGTTGCATGGGAGTTCAGCCAGGTCTCTGTTCAATAATGAACTTGAACCTTTATAACAGGCAAACAGTTGGACTGAAAGACATCGTGTTGTGTGGTGCTCGGAATTCAGTCTTGAATCTGAATGCAGCTGAGGTATGGAGCTTCAGTTTACCTCACATGTGAAGAAAATGCATTTTCAGGAAGTGATTGGTTGATGGTCCAGAAGGTTAGTCCTTTGTTTACCCACAGAAAAGGTACAGGAGAGACCAACACACAAATTTCCTTGTGCATTAATGCTGAAGCATCCCCTTCTCCAAAACTGCTAGTTAGTTTGGCTAGTAGACATGTCCCGGAAAAAAGGGTTGGGGAAGATCAGGATTTGTGATTTGCCTTAGTTCCCAGCCTTCTTGAACAAGGTCTCAGCAGAGCCTTTCAGAAAGTTTGAAGTGTTGTTGGCTGGGAGCTGCTCTTTTGCTGAGGCTCAGCTGCCAAAATAAATTGCTACCTACTGGTATCCTCCATCAGCATTTCCAAAACATTTGACAGAACTTACCACAACTGCAAAATGAGGCAGAGGAGCATGACAGGGACGTTTTCTCCTGTTCTAACAGTTCATATTGCTATTTCTTCAGTCTCAGTGTTAGGAATAGTCTGTAGCGTGTAGCCACAGAAGAGAAAGTAGCCTCTTACCACAACCCAAGACAGGACAAAGACCCTCTTATCACATCCTATAAGGGGATGAATCACTCACTAGAAGCACATCACTGCCCAGCTAGGGATGGACCTAGACAGGACCCTAGGCTACCTGTCTAATTTTTTGATGGCTGGCATTACAGGAGCTGAATCCAATCCCGTCTGCTAAATGTTTCTCTCTACAGAACCTCTGCAGGTGGCTTTAATAGCACTAATGTTATTCTGAGGACTTATGGTGAACCCTAATTGAGTAAAAAACCCTCCTAGGAGGTTGATCTGGAGCTGTCTCAGTAGGCTTAGGTTGTTCTAGCACCATAGTGTCAGAGCATAGTGTCAGAGGTGGACTATCAAAGTCCAGCTTCACTTCTTTTATAGTCCATAACCTTTTGTGTGCTGGATCTTGATCTTACTGCATTGTCTCCCTCTCAGGACTTTCCATTTAGAAATATTTCTACTAAATGTAATTGCCAAGGCAAGAGTTATATATTTGCTTTTCAAATCGATAAGAGCTAGCTTTTTGCAGAATTTGTGAAACACAGGTGGATCCAACCTGAGCCAAATGACAGAGCACAGACACCATGGCACTTTACACTGTCAAATGGTGAAGGAGCTTGTATCCTTCCAGCCTCTCCTAAAGCAGGTGGGGGACACTGACGTCCTTTCAGTTCCCCCTCTAGATCTGTGCTTGGTTAAAAACAGGAACAGTAGAAGTAAAGCAAGGGAAGTGGTTGCAGTTTGGGCTACCAGAAGTATGTATAAAGGGCGTTTGTTAGCATTAGATACTTTTCCAGTCCAGAGCACAGAGAAAAGACGTAAATGTCTCAGAAGAAACTCAGTTCCTGTTCCTCTGTCTCTCCTGCTGGTCGCCAAATGTTGTGGAAGTCTGCCTGAGGCTCTGTAACACTAAAACCATTATCTATCTAAATCTGGGGCAGCTGAAGTTGCATTCATATGATCATTAGAGCTATTCTGGCAATAGAAAATGAAAGATTCTGAGGTTAGATTACACCAGAGAAGAGTCCTTTTTCATGCTCACAGAGCCGCTGAGGTTATATCAACGTGGCAGGTTGCCTGTTCTCAGGTTAAATTAAACCAAGGAGAGCTGCATACTATGACAATGAAATACCTCCCAGTACCCTAGCTGTTTCACTTAGAACCACCTGGCTAACCTGCTCTGCCCTCTCTGCCTGTAGAAGTCCTTACAGTGGAAAAAGAGCAGGCTCTGCCTCCACTGCAGGAATTCTCCTGGACTGCTGGCTACCACCTAGAGAGCTGAACAAAGGGCCTCTTAAAACTCATCTCATTTCTGGTTTTTGGGGAGGGTGCACAAGTACTGCAGAAACAGTTAAATCACTGTTAAGTTGCCAAAACATAATACAGCATCATCCTTCAAAAGTGATTTTTCATGTATCCAGAAAACTATACCTTCTTCCTCTCAGATATATTTTCTCAGATAGAAAGGAACCATGTTTCTGAATATTTGCAGTGTGAGGTTTATTTAGTTTTGTTTTGTTTTCCTATGCATTTTCTTTATTTGCCATATGTCTTGCTATCATGTTTTGAAATTATATTCTTTACTATTTTCATTACCATGGAGTTTGAAAACCCAAGAAAAAGATCAAGTCTCCTTAGTGTCAGGCAATATAATGACACGGGGGAAAACAAGAAGGTGGGTGTGTTTTGCAAAGAGCTATAAGGCAACTGAAAATTGAGAGGCAAAAGATGGATACATCCAGAATAATAGGTCCACTAACACTGTACTGACCAACATGTCTTGGATAATTGCCTCAGCACATCAGCAGCTTAGGCATTGCCAAGTTTTCTGGAAAAAAAAAAAATTTACATGGGAATCTGAAAAACAGTTTCTTGTGATTGCTTATAGAGAACTTCCTAGTGCTAATCACCCAACGCAAAGGGTAGCATGAAGTAAATAATAAAAGTTCTCATTTCCAAGCAAATGCAAATCAAAGAGGAAGGACCTGGGTAGTCAGTGGATGACAGAAATGTTGAGAAGGGAAGATAAGGAGTCAGATAGGAGGGAGAGTGGGGAAAACTGGAGAGAGAAGAAATGAAAGAGGAGAAGCTGATTATTACAGCCTGGGGAGTGTGAGAGAAGAAACGAGTGTCAGAAAGACTGTCAGGTAGGTCTAGGTGTTTAACATAGCCAGCAGCTGAAGGGAGAAGGTCATGTTGAGTTCAACAATGCCAGATCATGATAGAAATGAAGCTGTTTTCCTATCTATAGGTATCTTATTTGGATGACCCAGATAAAATTGCAGTGTTCTTCATCTTACTTTTCTAGTACAATATTGAGTTTTATTTTCTGTGTGTGAAGATGTGCATGACAGAAAAAATATTTCAAACAAGGAAATGGCATTAATTTTATCCAGCCCTTGCTGCTTGTCTAGATACTTTGTATTTCAGAGGTTTTGTCTATTGGAAGAAACAGACTTTTGTTTGGTGCAGTGGTATCATGTTGAACGGTGCACGGAAAATATTTTCTCTCATAAACACAGTGGGAACTTGCACAATAACTCCTAAGTATTTCATACTTGCATATGCACCAAACCACTGGGTCTGATTCACCACTATACTGCTTCAGTTTTCCACTGCATGAAATCTACTGGCATGAGCAGACTTACACTAGTGTAACACTGGAGTGATGCAGGAGAGATTCCCACCTCCTAATTGCATTAGTGGGGCATTTGCTATTGTATAAACTTGTGCCATTTGGAGTTTTTAAGAGATTTCTGGGAAGAGTAAGTTTACATATGGCTTTTGCTTTTTAAAACAAACAAACAAACAAACAAATGAACAAACAAAAAATTCTCCAGGGGTTAGAAGAACCAAGCTAGAGAGGAGCAAAAACTGCAATGTGCAGGTTTAGAGCCACATTTTTTCTAAGGTGTTTGGGTTTGGCTCATTATAGGCAAAAGTGTAGGCACAAAAACTGAATGCAAATCAACACCATTAATATGCAGATCAGCCCTTGACCAAAAATCACACTGTTGAAGAAGAAAACAAAAATCCTAGGGAGACCTCTCAAGCCACTGTGGACTCATGTCTTTCAGAAAGATAATCTGGTCATCAAGCGCACTGCTGGCTTGAGCATGCTCAAAACTGCTGCTCTACATGAACCCAGAAGAAGAGGTATGAGAGCATGGCAAGATCTCATTACAGCTGTGAATCAATATATCACAAACTTCACTCGAAAGGACCACTTTGAAGAGCAGCAGACAACCAAGTCTTTTGCTGCTGTTATTTAGTCTGGCATGTCTTGTCTGAGACTGAGAAGGGACACGACAGTTTCTCTGAGATAAACCCTGACCTGAGACTGCCCGTTCATTCACCTGTTTTAGGAAGCTGTTTATTACAAGCCTACCCCCTACATACATCATGGGGCTAGTCTTTCACCTTCTCTCTCTGTTATAGGTCATTTTATAGGGTTCCTGTTAATACCATCTGCCTTTTGGGTGTGCTGGGCACACGAACACCACTGAGGAGAGGGGTCGCTATGCTGCATTAGTAAACTCTGCTGTGACTCTTTTGTGGCTTATTATAATGTCTGAATACACGCTTAATGCTGGGCAAAGAAGAATACAGAGTGCATCAGTGCCAAACCAAGAATTGAAACCACACCCCCAACACCCACCAAGTTATGTGATTTAAAACCATATGATTTTAAAGAATAGCTATGCTGAGTTTTTTGGTTTTGTTTTTTTTTTAAAACAATTGAGGATTCACATATTTTGGACTTTTCAGTGGTGTGTCTAACACCTCTTGGCTTTCAGTTAAATGAAAGTTGAGATTTCTCACTAGTCATTGGACTTCTGAGGAAGCCTTTAGGAATAATGAATCATAAGTCAGCAGAACTAGTTGCAACACATCCATACCCTAGAGATCCAGTCTAAATTAGAGCCGAGTTCTGCTCCAAGCTGTAGTGGTATGAGTGTGGAGTAGCAGACATACAGATTTACTCCACAAAAAATGAAAACATATATATATTGAAATGAGAAGATCCAGATGTATTTGTATGGGTTTTTTCTGTATTGCTAGTTTAAAAAAAAATCTAGAGAAACTGGAATAAATAATGCTATTTTGCAAAAATACAGACTATTTTCCAATTAAAAATTGATTGAGATATTAACCAATGATATTGTCTAGACAAACATTATAAGCTTGAATGTAGCCTTGAGCCAGTAGCTGCTGTTACATCAGTCTACTCAGGGTGTGTTCATCCCAGGAAATTTAGTGTATTGAAGAGACCCAAGCCAGCAAGTTCCACACATTGTGCAGCCCAGTCTAACAGGATTCATTAGCTGGAGGATGCTTCACTCCAGCACTTGGCTGACATGGCTTTTAAGCTTGTAAATGACCTGGCACTTCTGGTTCTGGACCCGGCACAGGGGATATGAACTTGGATATTTCTGCATCTCTCATACCTTAAGTCTCTCGTTCAGAACTTGGACATCTAATACAAATTCAGCTAATAGTCTTTCCTTGCTGTCCTTCACTTCTGGTGACTGGATCAGAAGTAGCTGTAGGCCATGGGTCCATATTCCTCTTTATCCCCTTTGGGAAGACCAGACCTGGTGGGAAGCAACCTTTCCAATATTTATGAGTAGATGCTATGGCTAGCTTATTTGCAAAGGATGCAGTAGGCAAAGAAAACGCCTGGTGTCTTTTATTCTTACTCACATAATGCTAGCTGTATGTTTAACCCAAAATGTGCTCAATATATAGGTTGACTTTTGATTTTATTGCTGTCAATGGCTTTATAATTGGGTATATTTATGTAACGTGAGGTATATGCTATCTCTTTCTACATGAAAATCATCACTGCCCAATATGATATGATATGATATGATATAATATAATATAATATAATATAATACTGACTTGCAGCTGACACACTGTTGCTTGTTAACCATGAAACCTCTCCAGAGCAAGCCAGATAAAGCAGGGGAAAAAGCAGAAAAATGAGGTTGTGAGTGAGTAACAAAAGAGATGCCCAGGCATGGAATGGTCACTAGAGAGTAAGTGGAGCTATAGGTGGTCATTTAGAAACCCCAAGGATTTCTGGCTGCCAGTTGTCAGTGCTGAAAACATGTATTGGACGGGACATGTGTAGTCAGCTAACGCCTGTGCCAGTGCTCCACGAACAAGGAACTCGAGCACCGGTAGGTATGCGGCTGGAGGACTGATGAAGTCCATTTGGCTTCTACTGGCTGCTTCATAGCTCACTGATATTTTCCCTCCTTCTAGTTATAACTTAATCTCCATCTGCAGAGCTGCTTCCTTTGCACACTGTCCTGTATTTATATGCCTCTATAACCAGGATGATTACAGCATCCAAAGTGGAATATCTGGCCCTTGGAACAGCATTGCTGTTCTATGGTGAGGGCAGGGTTGGGTACTAATCACTTGCAGAGGGGCTGTTGGCTTCAGCCTCTTTCCCAGGTCTTCTTCAAGTATATACTTCAAACAGCCTGCATAAATGAGACCGCCTCTAGGCTTACTGTCCAGCCTGCAGCTGAACTTATTTTTCCATTTGTGTTTACTGAAAGCTGCAACTGGACACATTAGCCAGCCAAAATGATAAAGTCTTTACCTTCTTCCTGTAGGTTGTTTTTTTTTTTCATTTTCTAAGGAGTAACCAGGCATTTCTAGCTTTGTCAGGGGAGGTGAATTACAGAGGTGAATTACCCTTCCTTCCTCTCCCTTCCTGCCCCCAAAAATGAGAAACAAAATGATTCCTATTAAGGTAACAACAGATAAAACAGACCCAATAGCTTTACTGTACTGGCTCAAAGCACACTGCTCTGCACAGAAATTGCCCGGTTTATAGTGCTGTTTGCCTTATGTTGAGGGAGAGGAGATAGATCTTCAGAATAAGGTCTTACAAAAACATGGACTTCTATGGCAGAGCTAAACTGTAAGCTGACTTCTAAAAGTCATATATAAATGAACCCCATGACAGTTCACATTACAGTTATAAATATAAAAGGGATAGAAAAGGCCTGACCTGCCACCTGACTGGTTTTTGCAAGTGTTATTTTGCATTCCTACGAGTGAAAATTCCCAAACACTGGCTGGGGTCCAGTCATATTTCCCCATGCCCTGGCTTGCCTCCTTGGCCCGGTCTGAAGCACGACAGTGCATTGCAATTGGTGGTTTTTCTGAGACCATCCAGCCAGCAAGTGTAGCCAGGGAGCATAACCGGGGATGGCAGCGTCTTAGAGCCTTGCTCCAAGGCTCTTGGCAATGCAGGATACATGTGCCTGCAGCACCCTATACGCACACCGAAGCCAGCCAGGCACACACCAGGTAAACTGAATGTTGAGGAAATGGGGTCGCCCAAGCTGGTGTCATCTCATTTGGGTGGCAAACAAAATCATTGGGTTAGGGATAAGAAAGCATCTGAAATGCCAGGGCAGCTTTACCTATTCTGGGAGAGGTTCGCTTCTTGTTTCAATGTGACCTTCTGGACCTGCTTCGGAGTTCTCTGCAGCACAACGTCAGGTGGTTTTGCGTCTGAAAACCAGAATTTAAGTATTGTACAGAGAAATGAGTTAGGACTACAGGACTGAGAGGGAGACAGTCTTACACAACGGCAAAAGCATAGGGCACGGAGCCCAGAAGGTCGCTTGCAGTGGCACATACCTGATGTTACACCTCTGTGCCTCTCAGATCCTCCCTGGTAGGGTTGTCATAGACCTTGAGGAACATAATCATCCTGTGGCTTCTATGGAAAACCCCTTGGGGATCCACTGAGCAAGGATGTCCTTGAGATATTCTGAGTATCACCCTACCATGGCAACTCTCAGAGCAACACAGGCCAGCAGTAAGGTGACTACTTGGGCCACTGCTGCAATTCAGAGAAGAAAGCAGGGCCACAGACCATTGTCTGAAGCACTTCTTCAGTGATCTCTCATCCTCCCTCCTCCCACCACAGTTACTGGTTTGCTTCGCATCCCTTTGACCCAGATGAACACTGGTGTTTTCTATTAATTTCAAGATGTAGTTAGAATCCCAGGTAGCTGCAGTCTTGTCCCCATCTCCTGAGCCTCAGGGACATGGTGTGTTTTTTTCTGTAACTCTAGTCTCCCAGCCTCAAAGCAGGCCTCTTTTTTTTATGATTTTATTTACTGATTGCAATATCCTCACTCCACACCACACACAGAAGATGAGAAATGCTGTGGATGTGAGGTTGGAAAGGATTCTTCCCTTGAATATATACTGTGGAAAGAAAAAAACCTCCTCAGTGACTCAAGAGCAGCTTCATTGAGCGGAGCGGGGAACACCACTGTTTGGGCTTTCCTAAGAAAATTCTGCTACCACAGCAGCCAGGACTTCTTGAGAAAGAAGGTATTTCTGTGTCACAGGAAGAAAGGGTCCTAAAATTTGTCATTAAGGTCAGCACAAGCATCCAGGCCAGAAGTTCTTAACATCTTGTGGTTTATCACTAAGAAAACAAGGAGAAATGAGTCACTTGTAACCCATAATCTGAGAAAAGAGGAAAAAAAACCCCAAAACTAATAAAAGCTTTTCCTCATGCTCTGTAGTCCAGTTTCAGATAGGAGGCTCTGTGAGACACTGTGTAACTGCAGCTTGTGAGTGGCAGAATTAAGATGACTTGATTAAACCTGCACCACAGGCACAAGCTGGAGGGAGAGGAGAAATGGATAGGATATTTTGATAGACGTGGGGCAACTGTGTCCTGTGTTTCTGTTCAGGAGCTATTTTAGTTTGCCTGTGGAGCGAACGAGGCAGTATCTCTGAGATAAAAAACTTTTTTCCTGTTCCTCCAAAATCAGAGGTTTTAAATGTTTAGGAAAAGAGAGGAAAAGAAAATTAATACATACATAGATGAGCCACCCTTTTTGATAGAAAATAATAAACAAAGCAATGTTGGTTTTAGGATTAAGGAGTCAAAGTGTGTGTGTGCTGGCATACAGATCATTTCTGAGAATATCCGAGCTGGAAAGAAGCCTTTGCTCACACCTGTGAGCTTTCACAAGGGAGCAGGGAGCACCCAGCTCCCTGCACTCACCGGCAGGCAGTGCCCGGTGGCAGTGCAGTGTTTTACATTCCACTGATGGTAGCAGCACCCCAGGACAATTCTTCACCAGGCAGACAGCAGGAAATACATCTTGGTTTGGTCTGGCCACATTACACACACAGTTAATCCAGCTGCAATTCCCATCGCAATTAAAAACTCTGATTTAGATCCTAGGAAGACACTACCTTGCTATTTTAACCACCCACTTCTTTTTATGCTAGCTGTTACACCAAGACTCAACTTCCAAACTGTTCTCTGCAGGTCAGACAGGTACCCACGAGGGCAGGGACTGGCTAACAGGGCTGTCATCGCTGGCCATCCCAGTGTCAGCAGTGGCACCTGCTAGACACCAGTGCGATTTGCTGGCCACACCAGCAGGCAGGTGACTGAGTAAGCAGCAGTTCAGTCGGAGAGATGCTGTTGCAAGCTATGCTCACTGCTTTCCAGCTGCCAGTTTCTTACAACTCTTATCTAAAAGCTCCCTGCACCAGCAGGGACACTATAGATTCAGTGTGACTTCAAAATGCGTACACTGCCTGGGTGCGGGGACCTAGCTGCAGTCCCCCAGCCGCGTGGGTGTCCGGTCGGTGATGAGCAAGCCTTGGCACGAGCCCAGTCAGCACTTCTGGAGGCAGATGTAGTTCTTGGGATCAGAGCAAACTTTCTCACCTAACTTGCTGACTCAGGGTGCTTCAAGATGGTGATCTCATGTCCCTTTTCTCTAATCCTCTCTCCCCTTTCAGGAAACAACTGTTTACTGCTTGTTGGTTGGCTAGCTGGTTACGTTGCTGGTTTTGAAATCAAAGGCATCATTGGTTGTTATGCTCTGCCACAGATCCACTTGTACTGACCTTCAAAATATTCTCAGCTTAAGGACCATCTACAATTACAGTCTAGAGAGACAGACAGGGATGGCATTTCTATTCCATAAGAATTCATACTGATTTGACATTCATTTGCATTCTGAACTGGAATGAAAATTCAACACACTCAAACTTTCCGTGTCACTGAGATTCTTAGTGTTACATCAAGGAAAAAGGTTTTCTTCTATAATGCTGCAGCATTTGCCTTCAGTAATGCTGAAACATTGCAGTATAACATCAGATAATATTTATGAAATATTAATATGTTAAATTTAATTTAGCGATGCATTTAGATATATTGATTTCATAATGAGACATGAAAATATATCTAAGTGAGGAATTCAAAATATTTTGAGTGCATCAAAGGTAATTGGGAAAATTGCGACAGCATATTTAAATCTGATTTTTGAAATGTAGTGGAATTTAACGTATTTCTGCAGCATCAACTTTCTGACAAGAGATATTTTTCTGTCTTCTGTCCAAAAGCTGTGGCTGGTTCTGATAATCAGATGGTGGTGTCCTGATTCAGCTAAATGGAGTATCTTACCCTGCTCTTTCGTGCAACATTTCTAGCTTCTTTTCAGCCACTTGCTCCTTTGCCTGTAGCTTCTGGGGACTGTTTCTGGGTGCGGGATGGTGATCAACATTTAAGTTGACAGCGCGGGACCCCTCAGTTAAGTGTTGTGACAGACCTTTACAGCTCCCTGCTGCAACACGCTGCCAAATACCTGTCAAGGAAGGGCTCCCAAGTTGCCCGTGTGCTGGCTGTTTCAAAGCGATGTGTGAGCACTGCCCCATAGCCGAGGGATTTGTCCCGATCCCCTGGACTCACCTAGCAGCAGTTTTGCTGCTCCTCCTTTTCCTGCTGTTGGCAGTGCCGGTATTTTAAGGAAAACTTTGGGAGCTCCTGTGGCAAGACACATGTTGGGACCATTCAGGCACTCTAATTAGTGCAGAATATGTCTGACTCCAAACCTTTGCTTCAGGATAAAAAAAAACATATTAGGTCAGCATTCAGCACTAGCCTGCACTCTTTTCTAATTAGCTTCTGTTCTGTGCTTAAAATGTGATCTTCTAACTCTATGGCATTTAACAGTGTGGGCCTCTACTGCCCCAGAGACTGCTTTCCTCTCCTTGAGACATGGCAGCTGGTTGCAGTGAAAGGACTGAGACACGCTTTTTATGGGTAAAAAAAAACATGGCCTAGAGGCCAGAGAAGAAAATAGATATGACATGAGATTTTCTCTCTGATGGTATCCAGACTGGCTGTCTTTCTGGAAATCCCAGAAGGTTCATCCATTCTCTTGGACTTTGGGGAAGAAATATATAAGATGTGGTTAAAGAAGGTGATTTTGGAAAGTAGCTCTAGGGCATTAGCACTGTATGCTTTGCTGTGTGAACGTTAAACCTTATGAAAGTGCCCAGACTTCTGGACAGGTGCATTTTGTGTAAGTTAGTGTTAAAAGGAGAGTAGGAAACAATTCAGGTATGTGGGCTTCCACTCCCTCTGCGGTGGGGTACCAGCTTTATGAAAAGTTTCATGCATGACCTCTCATGATGGGTCTCTTCCTGTTTGTACCTCCTTGCTTGCCAAATTGTTTTAAAAAGAGAGCAAAGATGCTTGGCCCTTTTTTTGCCACAGAGGTACTATTACTTATGGTGTTAAGATGTAGGGTATTATTGGAAGAACGTATGAGATCACCACACTGATGTCAACAATATCCAAAAGAAGGAAAAACTGAGACTAGTTCAGGGTTGTGGCAGAGCTCAGAGACAAGCTTATACAGGCATGAAAAGGGGAATCTCCCATTTTGCATTCAAGGTAGGATATGAAACTAACAACAGGCTAAATCCAAATCCAAGAAGAGATTTAGGCACTGTGAATAAAGTGAGCATCTTTGCATCTGTCTGATACTTAAAGCCTTTTGGAATGTGTTTGTGTATTTTGCATTAAAAAGTCAATGAATAAACCCCATGAAGATAGGGACCTCTCTCTTTTTAGAGATCTCACCGAGATACAGTTATGCTCCTGCAGCTTGCTATGACTCTCCAGCCCTGTGAGCTTCCTCTTTGCCTGACAGTGGCTAATCTTGACCACGAGACACCTGACCTTATTACTTTTTCTGCCATGGACCATCTTCTGAGGATGTAGAAGATGACACCCTGTTCCTCTCAGCCTCAAGAGACCTGAACACACACAGGTCTTTGCCTCCTAGGTAAGTGCTTTAACGACAAACATTCAGCAAAAATAAGAGTGACATCTCCTCATCCAGGAGCAACAGCAGGTATGGCCTGTGAGAAAAGAATGAGGTGGCTGTCTGTGCTTGAATGGGTGACTCAGGTGCCTAAGTTTTGAAAGTGGCTTCAAAGTACAGTTTCCTCTTTCACCCTGGCATGCTATTCAGCATGAGCCACAGGAAAGTATCTCAGTCCCTGAGAGTGACAGGGTTTCAGATAAATCCCACTCTTCAGCCTTGCCTCTTGGCTGTCTTATAGGCTCTGGTGTTGTGTGTCCACTGTACCTGCCTCTAAACTCCCTGGTTGCAGCACTGGGAAAATAAGTGGCTCAGACAAGGCTGTGAATTCCAGTCTCATATCCAGGACCTTTGAAATGAGAGGGTAACAGTGCGTGGTATCATCATGCCTATATCCCTTGAGTTCTTAGAAGTGGAAAAATAGCCTCTGGATACAAATGCTATCATAAAACAGGTGTGGGAGTGGTAACAAATTTTTTCCCTGATGACCAGCGTATCTCAAAGTGTCATTTCAATTAAGTAAAAAATACCGCAAACATTTGGGAATTTGATAAAGGGAAGCCACTGTAAACACACCCGAACCCAAGAAACAATCAAGAGCCCCCATCTCCAGACTAGCTGCTCCTGAGCATCAATTTCTCTCCCAGAAATAGAAAGGAATGAAATTCAAAGGAGTAAACCCACATCTTTCAGGCTGTAAACTTTTTCTAATGTAAATTATCTCTTTGATACTTTCGTACAAAGCTAGCAGAGCAGAACTTTAAAAAGTACAGCTTTAACTTAATATAAATGCTTACTACTTATGAAGACAAATTCTATGTGTGGGAGTCACCATTTACAGACTGGACCTCAAACACTTTATCAACTGGCATCACTAGAGAAATTGAAGTATTTTCCTGCAAGGTTCCATTCTTCACCCCCCTTTTCTAGTTACCTCCTCCTTTGAAATGCTTCATTTTGCACATTGTGCTCTGTCGAATGTTTTTAAAATGCCTCCGGCAGAAACATTTTACAAGAGGGGAGGATGCCCCAGGCTTCTTCCCGGAAACTAGGAGACTCTGTGCGTGGGGAGGCTGACGCCAGCTCTGCAAACCTTGTAGCTCTGCATAAAAAAAGGTCTTTTTTTACTCTGAGTAAACAATGGAAATCCATTATTTACAGACTGTATTGTAAACATCTGTGGCAGAGAAGTCTTCTTATTGTATGTCTGTAATGACAAGGGCAAACCCAGCACAGGAAGAAGGAAGGACCATCCCACTTAACAGAATAAGACTTATTTGAATTCCTTTTAAAGCCAACAAACAACCGATGGTTTAGCTGATGCAGGACATAAACAAATAAGAAATATCCAGGATACCTACATGACATTCTGGCTCCATCAAAATGAGCAGGAGGTTTGACATTGGCATTATGGAGTCAAGACTGAGTTTCTAATCCTTTTTGCCTAACAAAAACCCAATAAAAATGGCTCAGCTTAGATTGTAAAGAGAGTGGTAAAACTGTAGTTTTCTGATCGATTGAGGTATTAGACGCACATTTTTTAGAAACATCCAGGACATGTAACTATAGAAAAAGTGAAAATATTGTGTGTTAACTAAAAAAGGAAATCCTACGATAACTTTCAGGACCTTGGCAAGGGACACTTCCACATTGCTACTGGCTGGCTGAGCCCTTGGCCTTAGGTCATCAGTTCTTTCAACTAGTCATTAGTGCTTTCCACTTCAATTGTTGCCACTGCCTTGTAACTGCACCTAGGTAGGGGAGATTGTCCAGCGTTGTCTGCCATGTTGCACTGAAGGATCTCCCCCAGGAAATCCCCACAGCCACTGTGATATGTCGCTCATCCCAACTCTGAGCCTCCAAAGAATGTCAGGGCAAATGTTTGCTGCCATTTTTTGACAGAAGACTGAATTTGTAAAAAAATTTTTTTCCCCATAAATAACTTCTACTTCAGCCATTAAAAGCAGCCAGAATTAGAGTTGAGGTTTGGTTCTCTCTCTTGTTATAAATTTTTTTTTCACACAGTTAATCAGATATAATAATTTGTTTTTACATATTTGGATCATCGAACCTTTTCCCTATTTTATATTATCTGTTGTAGAAAATCCCTTTGCAGACAAAGATATAATGTGCATCCCCTCTGTCATAACCTTCTCTTCTCTCCTCACACTGATGATCTCACTCCCTCAAGGCTGGCCTTCACCACCAGACACTTTTTATGGGCTTTAGACAATGCAGACCTTAGTGTAACTGGAGTGGCTGATTACTGTTCCCTCCATAAGATGGCAAAACCTCAGTACGCCTCTGTAGAATTCAATCCCAACTAATGTTTTTTTTATGACACCATAGTATTACAGTTGAAACTACAGAAGAAAGCTTACCTTTCCCAATATTCAAGAGAAACAATTCACAGAATGTAGAATAAATGCTATTTCTCACATACTAATATCTCACATGTCAGTAGAAAGCTTGTAGGAGGCAGTGGGAGGTTAGCCTTCAAGAACAGTATATTGCAAACTACTCAACTCTGCCTCAGTCAGAAAAAAATTTCAGTGATACCCTCTATATCAGATAGCAGATATCAGATGGTGCATGATCACTAGCTAAATCTATTGTTATAAACAATTGTACTTAAAAAAACTAAGCCAAGAGTTTTCCCTTTTCTCATTGTCTAAAATGCAACTCAGAGAAGCACTCATATCTTGAAATATACAGAAACATTATTTTATAGCCAAGTCTTTCTGGTTTTGCTACTAATAAAACAGTACTTCTGATGATCATTTCTGCACTTCAGCAAATAACATAACTCTTCTGTAAAAGTTTTCTTTCAAAATACATTGATGGAAAAGTATGACTTTGTTTTTTCTGTACAAAACCTTTCACTGGACACTTTCTATTTTCATTCAAATGAGATGAAAATTGATTCAATTTGAACATTTTTGTCTTGGGGGGTGGTAATTTTTTGTGTTCCTAACATCATTTTTCTGCTTTCCTGTCTTTCTTTTTCATGAGATGTCAGGGGGGCAAATTAGAAAGGAAAGAGCTGAAAAGCTTCCATGTTACTTTCATTATGATCAACACATAATTGAATTGAAATTAAA
The DNA here is from genome assembly GCA_013401315.1 of Balaeniceps rex. Lineage (NCBI taxonomy): Eukaryota > Metazoa > Chordata > Aves > Pelecaniformes > Balaenicipitidae > Balaeniceps > Balaeniceps rex. Next base: position 96,915 of record VYZW01027859.1, on the reverse strand, counting down.
TTTTTCATATAAAGCTCACCAGTTAGAAACTTGTGAACATCAGGTTTACTTTCTTTTTTAATTTATTGCCATCTTCCAGCCAGCAGGGAGTAGTTCTCTGTGACATCAACCAGGATGTCACAAAAAAGCCTTGACTTCAGCAGAAAAAATGATGAGGTTAAAGAACTTGGATTTTACTACTCACAGTGAGCCGTACTGTGTCTTATGCAGAATTCCTCTGTACAGCGCTTGAAGCTAGGAATAACATACAAGCTGTGAGATTTATTTGCCCAAATTCTGCTCTTTTTTTTTCCTTTCTTGCTGATTTTTTAGGGTGAAGATCTTCCTATACATTTAGCAGAGCGGCTTGATTTACTAAGCACAGATCATTACACGGACAACTACATATGGCACAAGTGAACACACTCGCTCTATTCATCTTTGGAATAATTCTGTCACACCGGGAGCGGATCTTGCCTGGAGCTGTTAGCCAAGAACAATCTCTCCAGCAAAAGGGAGTTTCTGGTGACTAACTGACAAAACAATTATTCTAATTGTACAAGCTAAAAACTGGTCAAGACATAGACTCACAGAAGCTGGAGATGGTTTGGTCATTTAGTCCCTTCCTGTAACAATGCAAGATTGTTCCCTACACAGCATTTCATGCAATGTGTTGTCCTAGGCTGATTTTAAACATCCTAACTTTACAGTTCTCCACTCATTTTGCTGTGGGCTTCTATTCACAGTCTAACAAGCCATAGGAAATCATTGTTGTTATTCAACCTACCATTTTTAAGTGTAAACATGACTCTCAATGCACCCCAGTTATTCTGTCTCCTCTCAGCTGATAAACCTCATGGACCTTCTGGGACAACATCATTCAAACCCCCCACATTCCTGCTAGCCACGCTCTATGTATTTAGTGCTTCCAAGCAGACCAGAAATCAGTGTTGTCAAATACGAAGGAAAAGAGGAGAGAAAAAGTTAAATTAGTTAAAGAATGCAAGCTTATATTCATATTCTTCAACAGATTAAAATGTTGCCTCTGTGGCCCAGGGTAGCATTTGCATGTCTTTTAGCTCAATTTGGTTATAGTCAGACAGGCGTTGACTGACCTAAAGCTGTGTAAGTATCAGCAGAAAAGGCCCAACAGGTATCCATGGTAATGTCAGCTGCTGCTTTCATTTGCAGAGTTCACAGCCAGTGACCCTTGCTCTGTGCCTAATCCCAAAGGTCCAATTTCCCCAAGCATTTATTTTTAAAATATTGACTTAAAGGGAAGGGACAAAAAAACCGGTGAAATGTGTCCTGAACACCCATAGGAAAGGAAATGGTTTAGAGACTGCTGTGGCTGCCAGTAAATTTGCAACATTGGACTTGAAAAGCCCAGTCCAGGTCTCTGACTACAAGCAAAAAGCTAACATGCTTTGGCATAGACGGTGATGCTGCTGTCCAAAACGATCCAAGTGTAATGGTGGCAGAGTATGAAGCAACATGTGATGAGAGGTTAACTTCATGACTTTGGCATGGCACAGAAGGGTAGGACTTCACTTTTGAAGGTGCAGCCACCCCAAACTTGGACCCTCCAGTAGTGGGCTGGCAGCGAGGGTGGTGGGCTGCACAGCCAAGAGCAGCTTTGTGCCTCTCACTGTCAGCAGTTTGGCTTTGCTGGAAGTTGCCATCCTGAACCATCCTCCACCCCTACATACACGAAAGTAGGCATATGAGTTTCCTGTGCACACTATTTGCCACATCCTAAAAGATCCCTTAGAAGAAGCAACTGAGTTTTTGCATGTTTCCCAGCAGAATAAATGTAAACCAGAGAATTCAGTGGGCGACACTTTTTCCATGTTTTTTTCCTCAAAGTAGTTCTTAAAAGTACAGAAAATAGCCAAATATAGCTCATATTAATGATGGAAAGCTTTAGGTTCTTGTGGCAACTCATATTTAATTGCCTTAATGAAAAAAGAACAGGAAAAGTTATAACTTTTTCCATAAATCCAGTGATTTTTTCCACCATTATAGCAGGAATCACTTATATGCTAATTGCACATAAATTATGCAAACCTCCTTCAAATATTAATATTAGCATATAAGATCATGAACTTTATGTGAAAACTGAGGAAGGTGATGTTCTTCTGGCATTTTATAAATGCACATTTCTCACCTTAAAATAAAACCCAGTAATGACAATCATTTCAGCCTAGTTTAATCCATTCCGTTTTCCCCTGTGTAACCAAGTGATCTGGTCTTTTAAGGGAGCCTAGGACTGGCACTTGGCTAGGTCTAGCCTAGTAGTCCTGGAAAGGGAATAAATATAAAGTCAACTTGTGGGAAGCACTTGGTTAACACCAGGCTTGTTAGGAAATATAAGGGTAACCTCAGGTCTGTAGTGAAGAAAGGAAAGGCAGATTTTGCTATGAATGCTTTGATACAGACTGGGAAATCCCTCAGAAAAAGCAGGGAGTACAGCCTAGACCGTGGCAAGAAGAATTGGTTGGACTGAGAGCCACAGAAGAGTTTGTGAAGGAAACAGCACGATTTGTTAGGTTGCTGCCACAGCCCAAAAGGAAGGGGGCAAAAGGAAGGTTTACTCTCCAGAGTGGGTGGACAACCTGTTAAAAAAGAGAGGAAAGTGTTTCATTGGGTCTGGTTGCGTGGGAAGAGGGAGCTGGAAGTCAGAGAGCAAAAACTGAAGACTTTGAGGGAGAAGAAGAAACGGGAGTTTATCTGGATTCATATAAAACTAATTGGTGGCATGAACTCCTGTGGCAACCATAAGTTTAGGCTGCACTCTGGCTTAGAAATGCTCATAGCTAGCAGATGGGAAACTGAGGCAGCAAGGGGGCAAAAGAGTGGACTGTTAAAGTTGCTGCTGTGGCGTGTAGCTCTGCTTCTGTTGTTACAAATGTTTTAATTATATTTGTGTAGAGCTCAACCTTACTATTACTGAGGTCTAGGAAACACAGACTTCATCTGGCAGACGTGCTATGGAATTAAACAAGACAAAGTCATGTTCACTTGGAGCTAAAAATTTGGATGAGAAGTTCGTACTTACTACTGAAAGCCAGCTTATCCAAAACAAAAATCAGTCTGAGTGTGAGATCTAATGAGGGAGATATAAGCAGTCCATATCCCGGAAAAGATGGAGTGCAATGGAATTGGTGTCCTGCCTGATCTTTTGCAAAGCTTTCAGCTCAGATCTGATGGAAAATGCCATTCCTCTGTTTTTTGTTACTGCCTAAGGACAGGCATTTTTCAGGCCCCTTTTCTGCAGCTGACTCACATCCTCGCTGCTTGGTTTTGATCCTTAATGTCAGATGCATAATAACATTATTAATAACATTAATGGATTGTCCTACGGAAGTAAATTTCAATCCAGTAGAGGCAGCATTGGGAGGCATATGGCAAGAAGCCTGCAGCAAATTAATCTACTGCTGACAAAACCCCTCCCATCTCTCAATGCTTTAACTTTGCCAATGCCTTTGTTTTTTGGATCCAGTGCTTGAGTACTTCACTTGGGTTACGTGTATTTAGGGGAGGGTAGGCTTCTGTAATATTTTCTCTGAAATTAAATCCCACTGCTTTCATTCTGGAAGTGAAAATCCCTCCTAAAAATTCTTTCCAGCCTCTCAGTGCCCTTTATAGGTACCCTGCAGCTGCAACCCCTTCATAAACACAGACCCCATGCATTTCGACTCAGCTGTCCAAACACGTGGATGACCTGGACGGTTGCAATCACTCAATGCTTTCATCTGTCCTGTTTTAGCTTTTTAGAAACAGCTTTTCATTTTCTCCATGTTTGTATCAGAGTAAGTTCGAATCAGCAGCTCTTCATCACAATATAGCATCTCTAGGAAACACATAAATAATTAAAATTAAAGAATGAAGCAAGCAAGTGTGTGTTGACAGGTGCATATAATGCAAAAGGTTACTGTTACTGTGCTAGAACATAGCTGCCTGAAAGAGGGAGGAAAGAGCAAGTATTTTTTTCTTTAAGTTCCAGTATTAGAATATCCCAAGGGATGGTCATAGTCTCTTTAGAGCAGATATATTCCTGTTTGGTTTTTGAGTCCATCTGCAAATGATTCAGAATGTGTTTCAAAATTTGAAATCTATAAAGATTTCTTCATCCTCTGACTGCAAAAAAAAAGAATTTTTCAAATATTTTCCACTGAAAAATGTGTCAATATGCAATAGATTTGCACATGGATTGATCATCTTTTTCACTTACTATTCCTTTACAAAGGCAGAAGGGGATGAAATGAAAAATATTAGTCAGATTAACAGGACAGTTGAAACTGAACTTGCTCAGAAATGAAAGTTCATGCAGGAGAGACAAGAAGGAAAAAAGCCCCAAAGAATTCTTAATGACCTTTTCTAGTCAAAATGCCAACATGGGCAACTAATTCAGATTTAAAAAATAATGTAGGTCATGCTTTTCACCGGGCTTTGCACCACATATATTCGCTGTGTTGTTAGTATATTATGTGCTGCCCAGAGCTTCAGGAACTGGAGAGATGTGCTATTGTAATATAACTTTGCTGTGAACTGTTTAATTGCAGTCACATACCTCCCCATATGTGGTTGCTTTTCAGTGGTTGGTAAAAGCAAATCCTGCACACAGAGGTTAAAACTACACAATGTTTTCTGTTAAAAAGCACTACATAAAGCCAAGCTATTCATAATATCTGTGTTATTAGAAGTGTGATGTCACTTTTTCCAGTCAGATGGTGCCTGATCTAATGTTCATCCAAGCTGATGGAAAGATTCGCATTGATTTAGGGGATACTGGGTCGGCCCAAAACTCAAAACAAAAAGAAGCAAAGAAAGGAGACTGCAAGCAAATCCTTAATGTGCAGCATTGACTCTCAGTGCTTCACAGGAGTAGTGGTATCAAGGCTTCCTAGAGTTGGTGGTTTTCCTCAGCTGTGAAAGATCCAACATATGAGGAACTGAGGGAGCTGGGTCTGTAATCCAGTGCTACCTTGCCTGCCAGGTAGATATAACCACTAGGTAGGGACACAGGTCCTCCCTTAGGCCTTGAGATACTGCACTCCTGGCTTTTCAATGGCCTAATCTTCTGAACTATATGAAATCTTGCAGCTAGGGCACCTCCTCAGCATGTAGGAAAGGGAATTTCAACTGTAGAGCTCAAGGCCTTTCATTTTCTTGGGAAGAAAGCAGATGGACGAAACAGATACCACTACTTATTTTGGAAGGCAGGGAGAAGGAGGCTTTGGACACAATTCACAAGCCATCTCCCAGATCAGGCCTCAGAGCATGTGTAAGAGCCTAAAGACCCATTCCAAGGGATGTATCAGGCTAGGGAGGCAACTAATGAAAACAGGCACCTACACAGTAAGGGGGACTGCCTGCTACCTAGCTACATGTTAGATTTGTAAATCTGGAGTTTGGCAGATGGGCTGTCATCCTAGACAACATTCTAAACACAATGTTCTCATAAGAGTTGTCCAAACTCAATGGACTTCCCTGGTGGTTTGGTGTTCCTGGTCAAACATTTGAGTGATTCTCTAAAGGCAAACTATAGACAAGTCTTATCCAATGTGGGTTTATTGTTCTCAAGCACATCTCCAACCCCCAAAAGCAGCAAGTTTAGCCTGGGTGATCCATCAGACTGTTCATTAGACAGTTGCCCTCTTCAGAGCTCACAGGTGCATTTACATGAGATGGGGTATCTTGCACTATCAGGAATTGATATTTAATTGTAGAAGAGGTCTCAGCCGAGCTTTGTGTTAATCATTTATATAGATTCTACATTCACAAATGTTATTTCCATCTGCCTATGGAAGCTCTCTGTGCCTATTTCCTAAGGCTGTGATTTGACCATCACTCTTTCAGTCATGAACTTTCTCAACATCTTTACTTTGTGAATACATTGCTCAGAGGTCACTCCAGCCAGGAAAATGACTGGGGAAAAAGAAAACCGACACCTTTTTTTCTCTTATCAAAATAGCCAAAATGGTATTTAGTGCTGATTGTGATCCTACTAATGGAAATAATGAAAAGAGATGCAAAAGAGCTACATTAGCATAGCCAGGTTGGCTACAGATGTAGATGTCCCTCACTTCATCTGATGCATAACTGGCTGAAAAGACTCCTAACTAAAGTCTCTTTATTCTTGTGCAAGCTGCTGTGAAGATTGCCCAAACTGTGACTGAAGATACAATCTAAGCACAGTGACAATCTGAGCTGCATTCCCAGGAATAATGACAAAGTTTTAAGACAACAAATTTGCATACTTGTATCTGAAGGCAGAATCTGGCTTTCAGTATCTTAATCACAGGTGACATATTAAAGAGAAAGCATCATCATAACCTCAATTGCCCATTGTGACTTTGCGTGCCTGGCAAGCACGAGCCTCACCCTTTCACCTGTCACTGAAAGTGATTTGATATGGAAACAAGGCTGGAATTCCACAATGCCATTGTCACAGTTATTCACGTTGACTTCAGTGGCTATTACCATAATAAACATCACTCAAACACCAAGTGCCTGGTCCTGATGGATTGCTTTGTTAATAATATCTGCAGGCCATTACCAGCTTGACCCTGTACAGTGTGTGCTCTGTCCCCTTGAAAGTAACTCTCAAGTAATTACCTGGTTACTAGTGAAGTAACCATCACTACTATTTTTAAAAATTTCCTCAGAAGTTCAGAAAGTTTCTTGCAATGCACTTTTTTTAATTTGTTAAGAAAAATCCTTCAGTTTTAATAGTAAGTGTTCAGAGTCAGATGATCCCTTCTCATACTGCTCGGGATGGTAAATCTGTACTGTATAATACACTTCAGGATCATCTGAAGACCCTTTTATACCAGTGGACCAACACAAAGTTGGTTTAGTGGAAATGAAAACCATATTGTAAACATTCACAAGAATATATACTCCTTTCAAAATACCAAGAAGCATTTAATAGAATTAGAAGTGTTCTTCTAATTGAAAGCAGAGTATTGGTCCCACAACACTAAAAAGTCCCTCTGTGACTGTAATCACTGTAATAGGGTCTGCAGTTCTTGCAGAGTTGGATGGCTGGAAACCAACATATTAAGAAAGCAAATCAATCCACAGGTGTTGCCCAGATAGTCCAAACTCTCTTGGCTGACATACTTGCAGTTCCTGTCCAAACCTCAGAGAATAAATCATCACTTACTACCCCGAAGCCAAACCAGGACACAACACAGGACGCGTTGTTCTCCTTTAGAGTTTCCTCAGTTCCCTGTACAGTCCCAGTCTGTCTGTCTCAGCTCTTCCTGTTCCTGAATCGTACAGCTCTTCTGAGTCCCAAACAAAGGATGCTCAATGCAAATAAAGAGACAGGCAGATAATGATACGTTCTAAATATTTGATATGGGTGGGATTTTCCCTATCAGCTGACCTAGGGAAAAAACAGATAAGGCACGCTGCCTAAACCAAATGTCCCTAGCAGCCAACTTGGAAATGCATGCCAGTCAGCAGAAAGACTTAGATTTAAAGTATCAGAAGACAATAAAAGTAGTCAAAAGGGAGATGAGTAAAGAGAAACCCCTGCCAATAGTCACTGGTTTTGACGTCAGATCATGTATCCTGGATCCATTTTCTATTTGTAATAGCTCCATGAAAAGCTTTTTAGTGCTTTAAGGATCATCCAATTGGCATGTGATTGCTAAGAGGACCCAGCAGGGAGGGGGGCTGAAGGATGGGGAGATGAATGGAAAGGAGAAATGTGTGGAAGGCCCAAATGCCTATCTCAGTATAAACACAGCCAGCATGAACCCTTGACCTTTTGAATAGCCCACAATTGCTAGATGTTAAATCCTTCTGGAAGCAGTGCAGTGCTGGTATTGTTTTCCATAATTAAAGGAAGTTTGCATTCTAATACCTTCATCTGCGGTGGTGTCACAAACCACTGAAACTCTAGGAGCAAATTATGCAAAATGGAGGTGTGACACAGCTTCCTGATTTGGTCATTTTGTGCTTATAAACCACAGTAAGTCTCTTAACATTACACATACGGTTAAGTGCCATGTATGAGGAACTACCTCAGGTTGGAATGTCATCCTCAATGATAACTTGCTTAATCAGCCAATTGAAGTCATCCCACATGTTTGACCCCAAACTTCCTCAAGAGTTCCCACCATCAATCAGAAGGAGGCAGTCACAGGCACAGGAAGTGATCATGCTACCAAAACAAAAACAGCTTACAATTTGACAGTCTTATAGGTTATTTATGCCTCACAGCACTGAAAAATAATAGCAAAAGCACATTGATGAAGAGATTCAAGCCATAAGTATTTTTGATTATCAGTTTAAAATAGACTCATTGTGTCTTCATGCTACTTCATGCTTCATGTTTTCCTCCAAATAACTGACTTTCTGAAGTTGATTATGCTGTCATTTTTTCTCCTTGGGGCTGAGTTAGAACAAATTGAAATAGCTAGTGAAGTCATCACAGTGTGCAACCCAAGTGGTTAACAACTGAAGAGCCTCTATTTGTCTGGGTCCTAAAGTACCTTAGGAACTGGATTGAAAACAAGCTCTTAACAAGATGATGTTGAATTTGCCCATGTGATTGCGTAATTTGTCTGGGTTGCAACTATACAATCCAATACTATAGAAGCTGATGTATAGTCTCATTTTCCCTGCTGGCTTTCTCCTGTTGTAGTCTGCATGTAATACAATTTAATGATCAAGCTAGATAGCCCTGTGGCTCTTGCTGTACTTCCAGTAATTGTATTAGAGCCTCCAAATGTAGTAGGCCATTTTCAAATTTCCGTGGTGGGCCTAGCTGATGTGAGTGGGAGGTTCAGGAGCTGAGGACATCCAGCTGGAGAAACATAGTTTCAGATAGAACAGATCAGGAGTAAAAACCACTTAAAAATACAGTGTCTCTCTCTCTATTTTTTTTTTCAACCTGAAAAATAACGAGCTTTTGTCTTGTTTTCTTTCTTGTTAGGACTGTGCCCTCTTAGAAGAGGTTTCTTCATTTAGCACTTAGGCTTCCTTTGGACACCACAAGATTCATCGCAGAGCTAGTGGCAAATCTGATGTTGGGTTTGATGCGACCACAGCCATGCTAACGCCTCAATTAGTAGCCACCATCAAAAGATGAAAGAATAAACCGTGAGTATAAGGAGCTGCTGCTTGCTTGGCTTTGTCCTAATTACTCCTCTGGCAACAGTCAGCCACAACCTGCACTGGAACATGGCTGCCAGTGCAGTGCCCCTCTGGCCTGCAGTGACCGGGAAGCTGTTTTTCTCCAGGAGAGGATGATTCCCCAGAAAAGCAGCCTGTGGCTTCACGCTCCAGTGCTGCTCCCAAGGGCTGAGCCGTCACTGGAGCAGCGTCGGGAGCAAGGAAGTGGGGAAGGCAAAACGCCCCAGGAGTAATTCAAATGCCTATGCAGAGGTGTCTGAGGTCACCTTTGGCCATGCTGCTTGACCTCCTCCTGCTGCTCTAGAAGGGTCTGCTCTATGAGTCACAGCTGAGTTGATCTCCTTAGTACCCTCGGGTCTGGGCACCTGGATTGCTCTGCTTGTGTCGTGTTTGTCCCGCATGGGTGAAATTCTCCTTCTCACTGACCTTCATCCTGTATCTGTGTTCTTTCAGAAATAAACCTAGCCAGACGCAAGATCAAAATCCTGATCCTTGCACCCTGTCATCTTCACTGCCTTCTAGAGGCTGCCAGGCAGGTCCTGAAGCCTGAGGAGATTATCCTCCTCTTCACCACAAAACCCTTATGACCAGCTTGGGAATTGCAGCATTGTCTTTAAATTTGCTCTTTATACCCAGCAGAGCAGGAACAGCTGTTTCTGTTTTTTGACGGTGTACCTGACATATGCTTGGAAATTCCAAATGGTAAACAAATAAACAAAGCTTGTCAATTATGTGAAAAGGTTTGCTTGCTTAAAACGCGGTATGGAAGGGCAACATTTTTGCACAAGAACATTTGAATTCTGATTAAGATTATCCATTTCATGGGAAGAAAGATGCAAAAAACCTGGTTGTTTCAAAGGGACATTGAGAAAAAAAAATATTTTCATTTCATTTCAACTCACAATGTCAATTTGTTATTTAAAGAACATGTTGTAACAGCATTCCTTTGGTCCAGACAAAACAGTTCTCCTTGTTTCTCTTCTAGCACCTCCACTTTCCATATCTCTACCATTTGTCTAAAAAACAAATTCCTAAAACCAGCAACAACTGCATAAAATTTATTAGGCAGCCTAGGGAGCCATTCTGGATTTTGTTCACATTCGGCTTTAACTCTGACTGAAGCTGATGGGAATCTGGGCAACAGGAGGAGTTGGAAGCCACTGTGCTGCTAGAAAGCTACAACCTAGTTGCCATTACTGAAACTTGGTGGTATGAATGCCATCAGTGTGGCTGTCGATGGCTACAAGCTGTTCAGACGGGACAGCCGAGGAAGGAGGGGCAGAGGTGTTGCCCTCTGCATCAAGAAATGGATAAATTGTGAAAAGCTGTCTCTGAAGAATAGCCACGAGCAGATTGAAAGCTTATGGGTAAGAATCAGGGACCGAGGCAACAAACGGAACCTTGTGGTTCGTGTCTACTACAGGCCGCTGATCAAGGGGAGCCTATTGACAAAGCCTTCTTACTCCAGCTACAGGAGGCATCGCGCTCGCAGGCTCTCATCCTGCTGGGGTCTCCAACCACCCCAACATCTGCTGGAAAAGNAGCAGGAACAGCTGTTTCTGTTTTTTGACGGTGTACCTGACATATGCTTGGAAATTCCAAATGGTAAACAAATAAACAAAGCTTGTCAATTATGTGAAAAGGTTTGCTTGCTTAAAACGCGGTATGGAAGGGCAACATTTTTGCACAAGAACATTTGAATTCTGATTAAGATTATCCATTTCATGGGAAGAAAGATGCAAAAAACCTGGTTGTTTCAAAGGGACATTGAGAAAAAAAAATATTTTCATTTCATTTCAACTCACAATGTCAATTTGTTATTTAAAGAACATGTTGTAACAGCATTCCTTTGGTCCAGACAAAACAGTTCTCCTTGTTTCTCTTCTAGCACCTCCACTTTCCATATCTCTACCATTTGTCTAAAAAACAAATTCCTAAAACCAGCAACAACTGCATAAAATTTATTAGGCAGCCTAGGGAGCCATTCTGGATTTTGTTCACATTCGGCTTTAACTCTGACTGAAGCTGATGGGAATCTGGGCAACAGGAGGAGTTGGAAGCCACTGTGCTGCTAGAAAGCTACAACCTAGTTGCCATTACTGAAACTTGGTGGTATGAATGCCATCAGTGTGGCTGTCGATGGCTACAAGCTGTTCAGACGGGACAGCCGAGGAAGGAGGGGCAGAGGTGTTGCCCTCTGCATCAAGAAATGGATAAATTGTGAAAAGCTGTCTCTGAAGAATAGCCACGAGCAGATTGAAAGCTTATGGGTAAGAATCAGGGACCGAGGCAACAAACGGAACCTTGTGGTTCGTGTCTACTACAGGCCGCTGATCAAGGGGAGCCTATTGACAAAGCCTTCTTACTCCAGCTACAGGAGGCATCGCGCTCGCAGGCTCTCATCCTGCTGGGGTCTCCAACCACCCCAACATCTGCTGGAAAAGTAGCACGGCGAGTTGTAGGCAATCCAGGAGACTCCTGGAATGCATTAAGGATAACTTCTTAAGCCAGGTAATAGACAGCCCTACCAGAGGGGACGCGATACTGGACCTGATGGTCACCAACACAAGCGAGCTAATCGGTGATGTCAAGACTGGAAGCAGCCTGGGCTGCAGTGATCACGCACTGGTGGAGTTTGCCCTATCCTGAGGGCAAAAAGTAAAGTCAGGACCCTGAATTTTAGGAAAGCAAAATTCCAGCTCTTCAAGGAGTTAGTCAATAGGACCCCCTGGGAAACTGCCCTCAGGGACAAGGGAGCAGAACAGAGCTGGCAGATCTTTAAGGACGCTTTCCATAGAACACAAGAGTTCTCAATCCCCAGGTGTAACAAATCAGGCAAGGAAGGCAAGAGACTGGCATGGCTGAATCGAGACCTGCTGGTCAAACTAAAAGGCAAGAAGGAACTGCACAGGCAGTGGAAGCAGGGACAGGTATCCTGGGAAGGGTATAGGGACACTGCCTGGTTGTGTAGGGATGGGGTCAGAAAGGCCAAGGCATGGATGAAGCTGAACTTGGCAAGGGCTGCAAAGAATAATAAGAAGAGCTTCTACAGGCATGTCAGCCAGAAAAGGAAAGTCAAAGAAAGCGTACCCCACCTGATGAGCAAGGATGGCAAACTGGTAACAACAGACGAGGAGAAGGCTGAGGTACTCAACAACTCCTTTGCCTCAGTCTTCACTGGCAACCGCTCTTCCCACACCTCTCAAGTGGATGGACCGCAAGGCAGGGACTCGGGGAGCAAAGTCCCTGCCACTGTAAGAGAAGATCAGGTTCGTGACCACCTGAGGAACCTGAATATACATAAGTCTATGGGACCTGATGAGATGCATCCCAGAGTCCTGAGGGAACTGGCTGATGTAGTTGCTAAGCCACTCTCCATGATATTTGAAAAGTCATGGCAGTCAGGTGAAGTCCCTGGTGACTGGAAGAAGGGAAATATTGCACCCATTTTTAAAAAGGGTAGAAAGGAGGACCCTGGGAACTACCAATTTGTCAGCCTCACCTCTGTGCCTGGGAAGATCATGGAACAGATCCTCCTAGAAGCAATACTAAAGCACATGGAGGGCAGGGAGGTGATTCAAGACAGCCAGCATGGCTTCACCAACGGCAAGTCCTGCCTGACCAACCTAGTGGCCTTCTATTATGGAGTGACTACATCAGTGGACAAGGGAAGAGCTACGATCTTGTCTATCTGGACTTCTGTAAGGCCTTTGACATAGTCCCCCACAACATCTTTCTCTCTAAAGTGGAGAGATATGGATTTGATGGGTGGACTGTTCGGTGGATAAAGAACTGGTTGGATGGTC
>VYZW01027859.1:0-83902 GCA_013401315.1 Balaeniceps rex | reverse complement strand
GGAAGCCACTGTGCTGCTAGAAAGCTACAACCTAGTTGCCATTACTGAAACTTGGTGGTATGAATGCCATCAGTGTGGCTGTCGATGGCTACAAGCTGTTCAGACGGGACAGCCGAGGAAGGAGGGGCAGAGGTGTTGCCCTCTGCATCAAGAAATGGATAAATTGTGAAAAGCTGTCTCTGAAGAATAGCCACGAGCAGATTGAAAGCTTATGGGTAAGAATCAGGGACCGAGGCAACAAACGGAACCTTGTGGTTCGTGTCTACTACAGGCCGCTGATCAAGGGGAGCCTATTGACAAAGCCTTCTTACTCCAGCTACAGGAGGCATCGCGCTCGCAGGCTCTCATCCTGCTGGGGTCTCCAACCACCCCAACATCTGCTGGAAAAGTAGCACGGCGAGTTGTAGGCAATCCAGGAGACTCCTGGAATGCATTAAGGATAACTTCTTAAGCCAGGTAATAGACAGCCCTACCAGAGGGGACGCGATACTGGACCTGATGGTCACCAACACAAGCGAGCTAATCGGTGATGTCAAGACTGGAAGCAGCCTGGGCTGCAGTGATCACGCACTGGTGGAGTTTGCCCTATCCTGAGGGCAAAAAGTAAAGTCAGGACCCTGAATTTTAGGAAAGCAAAATTCCAGCTCTTCAAGGAGTTAGTCAATAGGACCCCCTGGGAAACTGCCCTCAGGGACAAGGGAGCAGAACAGAGCTGGCAGATCTTTAAGGACGCTTTCCATAGAACACAAGAGTTCTCAATCCCCAGGTGTAACAAATCAGGCAAGGAAGGCAAGAGACTGGCATGGCTGAATCGAGACCTGCTGGTCAAACTAAAAGGCAAGAAGGAACTGCACAGGCAGTGGAAGCAGGGACAGGTATCCTGGGAAGGGTATAGGGACACTGCCTGGTTGTGTAGGGATGGGGTCAGAAAGGCCAAGGCATGGATGAAGCTGAACTTGGCAAGGGCTGCAAAGAATAATAAGAAGAGCTTCTACAGGCATGTCAGCCAGAAAAGGAAAGTCAAAGAAAGCGTACCCCACCTGATGAGCAAGGATGGCAAACTGGTAACAACAGACGAGGAGAAGGCTGAGGTACTCAACAACTCCTTTGCCTCAGTCTTCACTGGCAACCGCTCTTCCCACACCTCTCAAGTGGATGGACCGCAAGGCAGGGACTCGGGGAGCAAAGTCCCTGCCACTGTAAGAGAAGATCAGGTTCGTGACCACCTGAGGAACCTGAATATACATAAGTCTATGGGACCTGATGAGATGCATCCCAGAGTCCTGAGGGAACTGGCTGATGTAGTTGCTAAGCCACTCTCCATGATATTTGAAAAGTCATGGCAGTCAGGTGAAGTCCCTGGTGACTGGAAGAAGGGAAATATTGCACCCATTTTTAAAAAGGGTAGAAAGGAGGACCCTGGGAACTACCAATTTGTCAGCCTCACCTCTGTGCCTGGGAAGATCATGGAACAGATCCTCCTAGAAGCAATACTAAAGCACATGGAGGGCAGGGAGGTGATTCAAGACAGCCAGCATGGCTTCACCAACGGCAAGTCCTGCCTGACCAACCTAGTGGCCTTCTATTACTACATCAGTGGACAAGGGAAGAGCTACAGATGTTGTCTATCTGGACTTCTGTAAGGCCTTTGACATAGTCCCCCACAACATCTTTCTCTCTAAAGTGGAGAGATATGGATTTGATGGGTGGACTGTTCAGTGGATAAGGAACTGGTTGGATGGTCGCATCCAGAGGGCAGTGGTCAACATTAAAGGTCAGGTTGGACGGGGCTGTGAGCAACCTGATCTAGTTTAAGACGTCCCTGCTCATTGCAGGGGAGTTGGACTAGATGACTTTTAAAGGTCCCTTCCAACACAAACTATTCTGTGATTCTATGAATTTAACTAGCAATCTTAACAGGAACAAGATCATGTCCTTTTGGTGGAATTGTCATGACCTTCTTCCATAAACTTGCTCATGTAGAATTTGTTTTCTTTCAGACTGTGTACGCGTATGAAAGCTATTCCAAGAAATAGAGGGACTGGGAGAGCTTCCTTCTCCTCTTTTCAATAAATGACTGTCTAATGGGTGTCTCTGTAAACTAATGTGGAATGGAATTCACTTACGTTTCCAACCTCCTGTAGTTTGAAATCTGTACCGCAGCACCAACGTTCTTAGCACTAAGAAGTACAGAGAAAACAATGGTGCCAGTTTTTCAGTCTACATAAACGAAAAGAGAAAAAGAACAAGAAGAACAGGAGTTTGCATCAAAGGCACACAAAAATTACAGGCATCTCCTATATGTAACTTTTTTTTTTACAAATTCATAAATCTTGAGGAGTTTAGAAAAGGGATTTGCCAGTTTGACTTTCGACGATGTGACAAGCCATAGAAAGTTAGTCTGAGCATTGCTGCAAAACCTGGATTTAGTTGCTGTGAAACTGTGCTATTGGTAAACAGTTGAATTTCCTGCATGTGAGAAGCAGAAAGGCGGCTGCTACTTACCTGTCCTCCTTCCATGGTAGTGAAGCATGACTGGGAGATGTTCCTGCTTACAGTGCCAGTCCCAGGTACCTGCTATGCCCACACAGCACCATTGGAATGCCAGAGCTTTGACCTCAATACCTTACTTTCTGGGAGGAGGAGGTAATTCAGATGTTACACCTGCTACTTCTGTGAGTAAACATTAGGTAGTTTGAGACCCTTTATGGAGTAGAAGGGCTGGCTGCGCTGTCATGTCAACACGGCTATAGTGTAAAAGTGAAAGAAGAAGGAGATCTAAGAATCGGGTGCTGAAGGTAGCTAGAAGACAATGAGGACCTTAAAGAATCCCTGGCTTTGAACTGAAATAAATCCAACTAACTGAAAGGTGAAGGAGGATGAGGGTTTATTATGGGCTTCCATGTGTACAATTCTTCATGACCTCATGTGCTCCACTACTTACAGGTGCTACCTGAATGGTGACTCACAAATCTCTCTCTTCACTTCTGACCTTTTGCCTGCTGTCTCATATTTCTGGTTGTCACTCCAACATTTACTACAGCTGTCCAATACTCAAATTCAAAAAACTCTACTACTTTTTCCTCCACGACAGACCTAAATGTTTTTCCTCTCCAATCACATTTCTATCTGCTTTGCTTCTTGTCTTCTCCTAGCTTCAGGCAGACTGCTTGTTTGGGATCTTTGTCCTCCTGGTGTTTTACCATGGATTTCTTCATTGTAGGTGCTATCTCCACTTTCTCATGTGCTGAGCCTCTTTCCTTTTCTTATGCAGACACTTCTTTAAAACATTTTTATCCCCCTCCCCCCCAATGCAACATGTGCACTTCTTTGCATTGGAACTGCTGCTCTGTCTTTGTACTTGTCTGACTTTGATTGCAAACGCCTTCAGGCAATTTTGAGTGCAAGAGCACAGTTGCAAATTCAAAGTTGGTACAGTGCCAGCCTTACTTTCCTGCACTGACAAAATGGATTTGCTGCTGAAATGCAAGACTTTCTTCTCTATGATTCACCATTTCATATCTTACTGCTTTCTCAGACATGACAGGAGTTCAGAGGTGGGAAGATTTCCCTTGAATCTGGTTCTTATGCATAAGCTTCAGAAGAAAAATAACAGTTTTCTTTAAGATACAGAAGTGTTTGGTTCAATACCTCATTAAGCAGTAAGGGCAAGTGTAGAACCTGTGTTGTTCTATGAACAGTAATACATTAGTCACAGAAGACATCAGCAGTTACTTAAGGCAACACGTTTCCTTGACCTTCTCCAACACTAGCCCCTCCCTATGCATTTTGCAACTATTTCCTGTTCCTTTACAGGGTGATTGACCCTTTGTACATTTTAGGTATTCTCATTAAGGGCATTATTGAACCCATATCTTAAATAATGTTAGAACAAAAGACTTCCCAAGAGGTTCCCAACTGTTCTGGCATGGAGCATGTGACACTAAGTGATTCTGCACTCTCAAATGGGAGACACAGTGCACCATGTAAATGTCCTGCTGGCTGTTTTCAGAATGAGGTATCAACACACAGCTTCAAATCAACATGCTCCAAGTCTCCCTTTCAGTTTCACTGAGATTAGTTACCATTTTTAAATGCCAAATCCAGAGAACTGTTCTGAGCGCCGATGCATTCAGTTTGTACTCTGTTCTTGCCTGTGTAGGAGCCTCATTTGCTGACACAGGCTGTGCCCACTACTGTAAGGTACCTCCCTGCATTCTCACAGGGGACGTTTTGGACTAAGTGGAGGAACAGAGACTGCAGAACTACTGAAAATCAGCCTGGCATTAACTTCTGTGAAAGTGGGGACATGTCTAGAAGAGCTTTTATTGACTTGAGACCCACTCTAATTACCTTTCCTCCCAGTACTGAGGATTTCATCAGCTTAAGCCTGATTAACCATGCATAGTAACAGGAACAAGAGTTCCCCTGAAAACAGTCACAGAGCAACAGCCATTTACGTGTGTAGGGGGTATAAAACAACTTGGAAAAACTAAGTGTGTAAAAATAGCTTTCAGAGACACAATTACTCACCTTTCCACCACCATGTTTGATGTTGCTCTGCCTTCTGCCCTGTCTGTTGTATTGGTCTCTCTGTGCAGCTATAAGATCAGCAAAGACAGTGATCTTTGCAATTGTACAACATCTAGTACATCTGGAGCACTGTCAAAATTATTTAGTTGTGGCAAAATAAATCAGGGATGAATCTGTGCACTGCACTTCCCACTTCCCATTCTCCTGTCCTGGCTGCACCTACTGTAAGCAAAGCATAAATAGCAATAATATTCATTTATAGCAGCAATAATGCTGACTAAAATATGGAACAAAAGGTTCATAGGACCCAAATAAGGCTGTCTCTATGTCCACAGAAAAGGAGTTTACTGATTGCAAATTTAGAAATCTTCTTTCCTCAAAGACCATTCTTGTCTTAATGAATAAGTGATAAATATTTCCCCAATGCAAGTGCTAAGCAAGTCAATCACCTACATTTGGGAGTGGTACATAAGGACCAAGTGAGAATATCCTGCCTGGTACAACCTGTACCTGATGCTTATGCAAAGCCCTCTCTTCTATAAACAAGAGATTGTGCATGTGTGTGTATATTTGCATCTTTGCCTACACCAGGAGTGTGCTTTTGAAATAGGTCTCCCAGTCACCCCCACATGCTGCATGCTATCATATTGCAAATCATCTTGGGTTGCATGAACCAGACTCCTGAAGACATGCCCTGGCTGCCTGTGGATGTCCTGTCCCTGGGACCAAACCAGAGACAGTGTATAGTGAAAACCTTGTAGATGTTGGATCCTCCTTTTGACTGCTATGGATGTCTAAAATAAGACAGAGTGATTTGCCCTCTGGAAGCTCCTGTTCTCCTCAATTGACTATGCAGGCAGCCAAAGTTGCCTAGCTCAGATACAGATGACTGATGACAGACATATAAAGCTACGACATAAATCCCACCCTAGGCATGTAACTCTAGGCAGCATGAAATGCTCTTTGCTCTTCTAAACACAGTCACCATAACAGACAGGCTTAATATATCTTCCTGTTCCTTTTTTTGCCTTCACAGTGCAGAACATGCTGTTGACAACACGTTAAATAATGACAGGTAGACAGCTGTTCTCACAGGGACGTAGCAGAGTCTTCTTTGGCTCTTGGAGAGCTCAGTGGTTGTCTGACTCCTCTGGTCTCACCTCACAGGAAAAAAATCACCTCTCTAAAAGGTGGGGAATGGAAAGTTTCATATTTACGACAGCTGAATATTTTTTACATCAGGACGTGACGATGGACAATGCTCATACTGCAAACAACTGGCATTGTTCCCAAGTCGCCAGCCCTGACCTTTGGCCAGTTTGTTATACAGACCTGTGGACTTGAAGCTTTGCCATCAGCAGCAGCCCAAAGCACAACACTGTCATAAAACACCTCGCCATAAAAAAGCCACATAGAACAATCCAGCCTTTCAATGGTTAAAAAAAAAGTCCATGAGGGTGCAGGCGAGGCCACCAAGGAGTGCACACAAGGTCCTGCTGGCACTCTGACCAGGCTCTGCAGGCTCCTTGGGGCAATCAGCTGGTCAAGGCTGGTAGCTGCAGGGCCAGTCATGCACATTGGCTCCTGTTCCCCATTTTGCCTCTTTAACAGCTTTTCCCTGTCTACTTCTGTAAGTTTTTCACTGTTCTGACTCTTTTATACTAAGCTATTTTTAATGGTTTTCATTTACTGATATGCAGGACCAGGATTACGACTACCAAAGGGAACAGCCAAGGCCAGGGACATTGCTTGGGAGTTTTTTGAGCACACATCCCTCAGATCAGAGGAGCTTTCAATCAACTTGTCACTGCAATTGTTCTGTTACTGTAATTTCTCTTCTTTGCCTCTTTCTTCCATGCTACTTTTACCCTGTGGCTCAGCAGTTATGGTCATAACATTTAACTACGCATAGAGCAAAAAAGAAAAGAAAAAAAAAAAGGAGAAGCAGCTACAATTCTTAAAATCTGGCTACTTTGCCATATATGAGTTGACATCAAAAAAAATGTGTCCTTATTGCTCGAACCTGTTCCAGTCCTGAGAACATCAGTTCTGTAACAGGAATCTCTGTCAAAATCATAGTCAAGATTTCCTACTGTGGTTTGCCACGTTAAAGTAATAATACACCCATCAGGTTAACTTCTAATAAACTCCACTGCACTTTGCTTCACAGCCCTTGGAATGAACAAGGTCTGAGTGCATTTCCAATGCTGAGTTCAAGCCTCTGATTGCCTCTAATTTTCTAATGAATCTGAAGAATGTTTTCCTAGTTCAACTTGGGGACTTTCCATGCATTGATGAAATCTGGGTCATGGCACAAATGTGTTCAGCGGTTGGACTTGTTTTAGTGGCTCACATTATGCTGCCTCCAGGGCTCACCTGTGCTAACCCCAGCCACGACTAGGAACTAAGTTCAAAAAACACATGGAGGGGAGACAGAGTTCAGCTGTCTCACTTCTTCACAGGAAAAATACTTTTCCCACCCAATCCAGAAATCCTCCTCCTTTTTGCAGGAGAGTTAGAGAGGGAGAATGAGCTAGGCTGTTCTCTAGAAGAGGAGTGGCCATCCACTCTGGTTTGCTGTGTCAACATCCTCACATGTTACAGGCAACATCTTTTATACAGCAGCTGTCTTCTCTCCTACAGACATGCCACATAATAGGTATATTATCGGTCATCTTTCTCCTCTTTTTATGTTTTTCCTCCCCTGTGTTTCCTGGCTGTTGTCTTTATCTGAAGGAGCATGAGTAAGGGTATTGCCCTGCTTTTTCTTGGAAAAACTGAATTGTTCTGTGGTAAAGGCAAAAGTTGCAACACTGCAGAGGTTAGTTATCCCTCTGTCATCTGGCAGGCCAAGACAGAATGGCAGGGTGTGAGCAGAGGTAAATCGGAAAATAAGGGAGAAATGTGGGAGGCGTCTGCCACTGGGGCATCTGCTCACATTGAGGACCTCTAGCCAGCGCAGTCTGGCACTCACTGCAGTCTGGCACTGCCAAGGACCTCTTCTCCTCTGGGTCATTGCCTCCACACTGGCCAAAGCCCACCTGGGCTGTAATTCCACCCCTTTCAGTGGAGTTACACCATATAAATTCATCTGTATGTTTTCCTGGGTAAGAGAGTTCCCTATTAATAATGTTCACACGCTTATGCTGTGAATCTTCTGGGAAAATTCAGTTATATGAAGAATGCTTTAGCTTTCAGCTGACCTAAAGCTGTGCAACGTTCTATTACTTCACACTGCCAGTGAACACAAAGTCTGGTTCATGGTTGTTCACAAGCAGAAATAAGGCAAGAGCAAGCAGTTACGAACAAGAGGATTGGTATTTCACTCCGTATAGAGTCATAGAATAGTTTGGGTTGGAAGGGACCTTTAAAGGTCATCTAGTTCAACCCCCCCTGCAATAAGCAGGAAAATATATGATTAGCTTTTGTCTCGTTGGCTGTGCATCCTCAGAGTTTATGGTCCAAAAGATAACTAAATCTTTTCAGTATAGCCCTGTTCATTAAACCTGTGCTTAAAACATAATTTTGATAAAGCCATGCACAACTCTGCTGTAACTAACCTCTGTGAGCTCTGGGTGTTTGTTTTTGCAGTTCTTCTAGGTAAGTGTTTGGTTTCTGACTGCACATCTGGCCATATAGTAAATTAAGCTTGTATTTCGATGGTTCACCTGTGGTGTGGATTTTTGGCAGTATGAGATTACATAACTGGTTGTTTTTCCAGTACTGAAACACAAATGGCATGGCAGGTCCTACCTGCTGAGACATCCATGCCAGTGGGATGTGCGCTGCTCATCAGCAGCAATTCTAGGATCAAAAATGAGTAAGAAAAGAAGTCATTGCTTTTGCAATGACATTTGCTTTGACTGATCAGCAGGATTTAAATCCGTGACCTTCAGTGTCATAACACAGATTACTTAAGTAATGTCACTAGCTGGTGGCAGAAGGAAGGTGTTATGCTTTAGGCAAAGAGCATACATGTTTTATAAACCTGTCGAACCAGAATATTGGGACGTCATAAAAAGACATTGACAGTTTCATTAGAGTGCTGTTTTATGTTTACATAACAAGAGTTTTAACGTATCTTAGGTTTGAAGGGAAGAGGAAGAATGAGGTGTTTCCCTAATGGGGAATAAAGGTTTCTTTTTTCCTCATATGGTCCCATTGCTAGAGGAAAAGTGTCTGGCAGGAAGTAATCCTGGACTGAGTCCGAGGGAAAATCTGTGTTATGCAAGACTTGCAGGGAATGTCGACTTCCCACAAGAAGAGCATCCAGGCTCCCTCCCATATTGATGGCTGGCCGAGATCCTCCGGTCATTATAATAAATAAGGGAAAGACAAGCATGCAAATGCTCAAGAAAAGAGCACAGATTTGCAGAGACGACTCATCCTCTTTCCTTCAAGCTGGGCTAGTAAGGCTTTCTGCAATTGCAAACTGTGGACATCAAAGAAAAAAAAAAAACCAAAAAACCAACTGATTACTGCTGCCAAACTTAGGCACTGTTTATTTGAATTCCCTTTAGCAATTGACTTGTAGTGCTGGAAAGCCCCAGGAGATTTTATTCCATGGGGATTTATGGCAGAGGCAATGGAGATGAAGAAGAAATAGTATTCCATCTCAGTTATCATTAATGAACAAAGGTACTCAAATGTGTCCTCTGATAAAGGCTTTTTTCGCCAGAGCAGGGCTCAAAAGGGAAGCAAAGAACATGCAGCTGTTAGGTACATTGCTGGTCTGTGCACGGTAGGGATTGAATTGAAGGAAATGCATAACCTAGCCAGTCTGTGATAGCAGTTTCCACCTAATCCCCAACCAACCATTCCCAACCTCCAAGCCCTCACTGGGGATTTTGGAAGCTGACTGATAGGTTTGGAGGATCCACCTCCTATACCTTTCTGAACATTTTAAGAGGGATTCTGGCTGTTGTTCCCTAAAGAGTCCCTTTACGTTTTCCTTCAATTGTTTGACAACCCACTTCCAAAAAAACCAAAAAGCAGTGCATGTGCAAAAGACAGAATTGCACCTGCAGTCAAGGTGTATTAAAACTGGAAACTACAGGCAAATATGTCAATTGAAAGCTCTCAAGAAAACAGTTCATAAACCACATCAGCTATTATCAAATGCAGAACAACACAGCTATATAAAGATGAAGGCTGGCTGACATAATTGCCAGAAAACCGTCCTCATTGATGGACTCTGCCAACAGGTGATGTAAGAGCTGGCAATGAATGAAGCTGTGAATGCGAATGTGATGTCTGGCAGTAATTCTTGAGAGATGTTCACAGCATAGCAGCTGGAGACTTACGGAACACCATTAAAAAGAGATGCCTGAGGATAAACCTGTGCAGTCTGGCTCCTATGGCCAACAGGAAACATCTCCTGCGTGTTTCATTCCTCTCTTCTGCACATCTGGCTCGGGCTGGATTGAGCATTATAACCCATGTACAATGAACCAAGTCCTCTAAGACATTCCTGGCCCCTCAGCTGTTTGCTCCATCCCTCTGCAAATGTCCCCACAGCAAGGTGGCAAAAGGTGGCATGATTTAAGGAGGGGAAAGTGTGCCTGTGTCTCAAGTGATTGCAGTGCACGGTCAGTCATGTAAGTGCGAATGCACTGTCATCAGCGCTATGAACTGTAGCAGCTGCAGGGTGAATGCACATCACCTTCTGCGATCCCTGCTGGACCTGGAGGAGGGGAACTGCTCAGAGAGCCGGACGATGTCACAGCCACTTATCTCATGGCTGACAGGGCCTCACTCGGTCCCACCAGAGCCCCTCTGGACAGCAGTAACCCAGCTGTGTTTGCAACACAGTGTTGTTACCTGTGGCTAGAGCAAGGCCACTGCATGTCAATTCACCAGCGCTTTCGGTCTCAGTCACTCAGTCATTTGAACCTCAGCCCCAGGCAGGCTCCATCCCTTCCTGCTGCCTGGTGTGCCTGCCTGCCTGAAATGCTGGAGCTGCAGTTTCTCTGCCAGGACACCGTTCAGACTAGCATATCTACATCTGACTGGATGGGCCCGTTGTCACCCTTTCCCCTTCTTGGCATGCCCTGTTTCTTGTTCAATGCTTGGCAGCTCAGCTTGCTGTTTCTGGCTGCCCTGCCCCATGAACAGTGCTGGGCAAAGGCTGCAATTCGCAGCAGCCCCAAGCAACGTGGACAGAGCCTGGCTCTGGCTGAGCTGCCTGGGTGCTCCGGCGGGAGGGCTGAGGGGGGCTGTGGGTGGTGCAGACACCTCTTGAGTGGGTGTTTGAACATTTGTCACCCGTGCTGCTCCAGAGGGAGGAATGACAGGGCACCGAAATGAAATTCAGGGATTGTCAGTCTGTTTCTCTGGAAGCGGGGTTTTTAATCTCAGCATGGTAAGTAACTCTGGTCTTATCGTCCAACCAAATGGAAGAGGAAACAATATTTAGAAGGTTTCAGGGGAAGTAGAAAATGTCTCAAGAATTAAATGGACTGAAGGACAAGGAGTCTCTGTCAGCGAGTGAGTCAATGTACCCTTAAACTACAGTCGAATGCTTAAAAACCTGATGGGTTTTATGAAATGAGATCATGGTTTCTCCCTATTTTGAGAAAGCACATTCACATACTGAAAAAATAGCAAAGACCAAACTAATGTGCATTACTTGGCAAGTGCAGCAGACAAGCCAGACGGATATCCAGTATGCTGCCTGGATAAAGCTCTGCAGCTGGGCTGGGAAAAGAGGAGCATGGGCAAATACTTGCCATGCATATGCTCAACAACTGCTGCACGTCTTCCACAGCAAAAACACGCATTCCCACATGTCTTCCCCAGTAAGATGCCACGGTAGCAGCCACAGCTGAGGAAGGGGCTCCAGAGTGTGGCATGTGTGACTGCATGTGTGCCTGCAAAATGCCCCATTTTTCTACAATGATACAGTTCTAGATTATCAATAAATTAGATAACACAGTAATTAGGGCCATATAAATATCATCTAGACAGAAGATGAATTCTTTCCAACTGAGAAAGTTCCCTTTGGACTGAGCCATGTTGCCAGCACACCGGAGCTCTGAAAGACCTTCAGTCCTCTCAGCTGTTGAATTGGCATGTTTCAGTAGCACTAAGTTCACTTTGAAAAGTAGCTGATAAGTAATCAGGAAAAAACCTTTCCGCAGACAGAATATTATCTGGGGAGTCTTGTCTGCAGAGCGCAGTATCTTAGGAGAGGCCTTCACCCAAAAAATTGCAAGTCCATGACACACTTTCAAGTAGTCCAGAATTTTTCTTTTATTCTCTTGACTTTTGCGTCCCATGCCAAGACCTCGTCAGTCAAATCTGTGTTTGTAAAATAATTTATTTTTCAGCACAGAAGCAGGAACATGTGAGCTCCTTGTAAACACTTCAAACACTGTGAGGCATTTCTCTTCTGGGAGGCACTCTCACTGTACTTCATAGCCATTTGCATCGCTATGAGGAAGAAATTTCTTCAGATAAAGATAAGAAAACATAGCTAAGAGGAGTGCTTGTGCACACTCAGTGGCATAGCACAAGGTCTCCTCTCTGGGTCTGAAGGAAATTCATTTTGATACTTTGTCAATACACTGCGATTCTCTTAGGAAGGTGCTATTCCTTCAAAAATGGTTTTGTTTCTGACTGTTCACTGAAGAAAATGTGCAGAAAGAGGGCACATTCACTCTACAGCATAACTGCTACCAAAAAAAAGGAAAGCGAGACAGATAATGATGACCTTGGAAAGCATTCTCTGTGCTTTTTTTTTTTAATTTCTTAATTGAACGCTTAACAATAAATGATGATTTCTGCCTTGATCAGGGGACCGTGGAGCATTCTGATGGCACTGTCAGATGGCAGGGTCTGTCATCCTCTTTAATAATTTGCAGCATCTCATTTTTTGTGGAAAGAAGCATACCAACATCACAGCAGAGTCAGAAGATTTTTTTATGCACAAAGTGATTTCTAGGAGATGGCCCAGCACATTTCACAGAATAAAAGAAGTCTTTACATGGGCTATGCAGGGGGACTGGAGGAAAGAAAGAATGTGAGCTTCACTGAGAAATTAAAAATAGCATGACTGAGAAATATTTTGCAATTATTCATTATTCTGATGCAGCATATCTTGCAGAAGCGGAGCAAGATCAGAGCCTAATTGTACTAGAAGCTATACAGACCTGAAGAAAGAGACTATCACTGCCCTGGAGAGTTTATATGCTAACTAGATGAAACAGACACAGGATGGGGAAAAATCTGACTTTTACAGATTAGGGACTGAGGCACATGGAGATTAATTGAACAGCTGAAGCCTGTGCTTGAGCCAAGAGCTGAATGTGGATCTCTAGAGCCCCATTAACCACAAGACCAACATTCGTAACCTCAAACTGTGCTGTCAATGTAACGATCGCAGCTAAACAGAAGACTTAATTCCAGGTCTCCAAAGAGCAATGTTAAAGTATCCTTTTACATATTATTCCAGTAGTGCCCAGAGACCCCACATCTGGTTGAGGACTCTGTTCTGTTGTTCTATATAAACTTAGCAAAAGAGATGCTTTCGGCCAACCAAACGACAAAATACAACAAGTGGGGAAAAACAGTCACTTCAGATGTAATCCTATATAATAGAGGAGTTCATTTCCTTAGTAGCTATGCACAAGGATTGCCTATAGTCTGCACAGAGCAGTTCTTTTGTGTACTATCCCTTATGCTGATTGCACCCACTGATTGAAAACATACATACTGATATTTTTGGTGTTCTTTCCCTGCTTTCTGGCCATTTCAGACTTCACACTGTAAAAAACTGCTGAATCATGTTGTGCTTGTGTGGACAAAAAATTATCTATCATCCTTTTGAAATTTTTTGAGTAGAACATGTCCTCAGCTCTCCTTTTACTATTTGTCCTGTGCTCTAAAGGGTAGGGGTTAGTGTGCTCTCATCTGCAAATTTGATATGCTTCTGTTGGTAAATCTGGATTAAAACAATGACCGGTAGGCATAATGTCAAAATATAAACAATGTTTGAATTATCTTACTGTGTCAGTGTCAGATAACTTGTCCTATTTGGAAAAAAAATAGTGTTTCAACAAAGATCCAGCAAAATTTGTCACTGATTTTAAAGGCTGTTCATACTTTAACAGATAGTCCTTAGATAGGTGAGAATTAGACTAAAGCATTGCATTTTCTTAGTCTGATTGCTTTTATATAATATAACATACTGTAAAAGCATATATAATAATGTCCTTAGTTATAAGGCACTTGTGGGTACAATTCAGCCACAAAAAAGGCTATTCTGAGTCAACTGCTTATTTCCCCTTGGTGCCCCCTTCTTCATGCCTTAAACACAGTTGCCACGTACTGTCTTATTATTTCAGTCATATGCATCTTCACATGGTGAGCTCTAGCACTGTGCTGAGAAAAATCATTTTTACTCCACCCATTCCTGGGGACTGAGGAGCTTTGGGAATGCACACGCTGCAAGTTCGTAGTCAGGAGGCTTTGCTATAGCATGGTTGGCTTAAAGGCATTTGTTTCTTCCTTCTGAAGTTACCTTGGTAAGACGTGAGTGGACCTTCCAGATGTGACCACGTGGGTATGAATGGGTGGAAGCACAGCTGACACTGGCTGGTGTTCATAGGTGAGCTACAGACCCCACTGCTTCTGCTTGAGCCATGCTTGGGCATGCCATCTGCCTGGACTGAGCCAGGCTCGCAGCAGCATTGGGCGAGTGCATCCTTCCAAAGGTAGATCTACCAGGGGCTGGAGTGCTGGGAATTAGAAAAAATCCCCAAAGCCATGAGCCGCTTTCACTGGAGTGCTTCCTGGAACACAGTAAAGGGCATTTTAAAGAGAGATTAAAGTACCACTCTTCATCAAAAGATGTGCTACACAGGGACCTATATTCTCCTTTATGTCATGGGGGAAAAAAAAAGAGTTGCCACACCACAGGGAGCGAGACCTATTATCCTCTGTCACACACTCTGAGAAAGCGCATCCCCAGCAGACCCCAGCAGTCAGATTTCACCAGACCCTAGCTATTTACCTCTTATCTAATTCTGATGCTCCATTTTTCCTAGAATTGTGTTTAGATTTTTCATCTTCCAAACATGCTTGCTATGTTCTTCAGCCTCAGAGCAGTGGGAACTTTTCACCTTCAGCCCCCATGCAGCCTGGTTAATGGCAAAATTGTTCCTGAGTGGGTGAAAAATTCAAGTCAGGTCACTGCAGGTGCTTGCAGTATGATACACTACCAGCAATATGTAATGAAAATTCATCTCATGTTGTGAAACATATTGAACTGCTAAAATCAACAAAATGCTGGCAGGGAATGTTCTTTGAGGTTATCTTTAGATTGAATCTGCTTGGACTTTTGACACCTACTCAGCAATGTCTCTTGGCACGCAAGAAACATCTTATCAAAATGCTGAAAGTGTTTAGTCAGTAACTAATTTATTTCCTTGTAAATGTCTTTGCTTCCTGAATTCTCTTCCTCTTTCTCTTTTATTTAGTGTTTGGATGCTCAACTATAATCATGTAATAGGCAAGAGGGAATGTTCTTGGGAAGGAGATACAACTTGTGACCTCTGTGTAAAAGGACAAAGGTTTTCATTTAAATAGTCTTTCAGCAAGTTTTATGCTTTCAGTATATTAAGTTGTCAGTTGTTACTACTGTGATGTTATGTGCATTTATTTTACACAGATATGAGCTGTAGTTTTTGCCTGCTGGTGGGAAAACTAGTAGTTTTTAAGGAACTATATACTAATGCATTACATGCACATACATTAGTGTGTTATTTAAAATATTCGGTGTGACAACAGTACATGTTCATGTTTCAGTTATTTTTCTCTGGTTCTTTTGCAATAATTACACAAGCAACACATACGCATCTATGTTTGCACAGATAAATATTTGTGTAAGTGCTGATGTCAAAACACATACACGTATACATATCCAACTGTTGCAGAGCAATCAAGATATATGCGCATATATATATATATGTTAAAGGTGAATATGTGTTAGCAACCAGACTACAAGATGACAGCTTTACAACTCTCTCTGTACATCTATTCATGTGTTCGTACAAAGCTAGGCAACCTGTTTCACGGCAAATTGTAGAAGTTGAAGCCATGTGAACCATTTCTTAGTATAAAACGTAGCACATGACTGCCCAAAGCATGTAACTTCTCACACAAGCTTATAACCTTACATTAAGTTTGGAAGAGTATTGTAAGAAACAAGTCAAAATTAAAAAGGAAAGGTGGTACACAGAAACAAATGACACAACCCATGTGTACAAGGGATCTAAAGAAAGCCCACTGTGTGGGAGTACAAATCCACATAGGGATGGACACACACACAGAATTATCACACGTACAAACGAGACTATGCAGGCTCACACCTACAAATAGTATCATAACCTCAGCTGCAAACTGATGACTCTTTTTCCAGAATATAGATTTATCACCTACTTAGTCATTAGCACTCTGCTTTAATAATTGCAATTCAGCACCCTCACAAAATGCAATCATATTCTCTCCAAATCTCCAAGCTGTCTTGCCTTTGGATTTTATTTCTGCAAGTGTTTGTTTCATGTATTCTTTAAAGTCTAACACTCTGACCCTCCCTACTCAGTCCTTGAACTACTTCAAGACAAAACAACACAAAACTAAATTCTAAACAAAAGACAGTACAACTCAAGTACACAAAATATTCCAAAAGTAAAAAGGCAACAGAGATATATCTTTTCTGGCTGTAAAATCCCAGCAGGAAACCTAAGTTAGGGCTTTAGCAGAGCAGCCAAAATATTTATACTTCAGTCTGAAGGTGTGAACATGCAGATACATTTCCAAGGACTAAAGCAAGACTGTAAATTCTGAGCTCCTGGGACCTGCTACAAAAACAAGTCAGAAAATTCTCCTTAAATATTGTTTCTGCTAATCAAAAGAAAAGCAAAGATACTATGAAGGTTTTAAAGGAAAGCATTCCTTTTCCATAACTAGTAAGCTTAGTGTCATAGAGGGAATCCACTCCAGGAAGGGTTTAACAGCAGTCAAGAACATACTTCTTATTGGGAATAATTATAATACTAGACTTCAACTAAAAAGTAATAATGCTAGAGAATGAGAGATGTACTGCATGAAAGGTTGTAGATCTCATCATACGTCACATGAGTTTAGTAGCATTCCCATGTTACAGACTTAGAGCAATACAAACCCTTTTGGTGCAACAGGGTTGAAGCAACAAAACCAAGTCTTTAAAGTAAGTGAACAGCTTTATGTGACGCTTTCTTCTTTAGCCCAGCTTTACTGCAAGCAGGTATTGTACAGAAACCTTATTGTCCCCAGACAGGTTTTGTTGCAGAAGGTAGCCAGGAGAAGCAATACTGCACTAAAGCAGAGCGGAAGAGGAAATGAAGGAGAATACCACACTCGGTGGAATTTTCATTGAATTCCAATCCTTGTCCTTAAAGAACACAGTGCTATTTCCAGACCTAATCTCATCAGGAGGGACTTCAACCAAAGAACACCTCAACACAAGCAGATATAGACCCTGGTCCTCTGAGCAACAGTGCAGACAGCTCTTTGCTCCTGTGTGGAGGGCATTGCCTTTGTTCCCAGGCTTTGGCTCATGTGGTTTCCAATGTAGGAACAAAGTCTGAGGCTTTTTCTTCCATTAACATCTTACCTTGTTTGGTCTCTGGGGCAATGAGATTTTAAAAACAAAGCCAAAATGTTTCTCTGTGTAAAAAAAACGTTGCCAGAATGGGTTTACTAAATAGCACATGCATTATTATTTCATTATAATGCTTCTCTCTCCAACTCTCTACTCCATTGTAGCCAGGTTCCCTGTAACTGTTCTTATTTTAATACGTTCTTGTTCTTCTCCATTTTCCTCTTATTTTAATTTATTTTTTTTCCCCTTCCTGTTTCCTTCCCTAACAGAGCACAGACACACTGGCTTTTTACTTTGTATGAAACTTCCAAATACACCCTATTTGCAAGGGTTCCTCTTTAGTAGGAAAAGGAAAGTCAACTTCCCTTATTTCAGCTTCCATTAATTGTGCTTCAGCAGGTCACAGGAAAGCTCAAGATATGTGCACAAAGTTGACTCTATAAATCATTAGTAATGGAGGTGAAATCTTCTTCTGGAGTCTCCTAGAGGGAAGTGATTAGAGCAGTAAAATATCATCTTTGCAAGAAAAATTGTGCAATAATAACTTTGTGGGATTTCATATTACTGCTGTAACTCAGAGATGAGCACTCAGGTGCATCAAGAGCTTTAATAATGTATGTGTAGGTGGCAAATTACCCATAAAGAATCTCCTGAATTGTGGATAATGTTCATTTCATATTCTCAAAGATAACCTAAGCCTGTGGGCAGTCGTCTCATGCCCCATGTTCATGACATCTAGCAGGAATATTGAAAGTACAGCATGCTGACCACTTCCCTGAGTATAAGCATTACTCCTCCTGCAAGCAGCATGAATTCCTATGGAGGCAGGGGATGAAGCAGATTTATTAAAGGCATAGTGGCACAGAATAAGCTAAACTTTATGTCAAGGACCTGCATGAGTCTACCATACAACATTTCTGTGCTCTAAATTAGAGAATACTTCTTACTGGAATCACTTTAGTGTCTGATGAATCAGAAACACACACAGGAAACACATAAATGAGATGGAGGCCTGCAATCCAGTCTCTTTATCTGCAAACATTTTGTACAAAGTAATGCGATACCCACTAATGCAGCAGCTGGATTCCTGCACTCCCTGCTTCATCCACTGGACGCCCAAAGTGGACTCTCTCTTGCTCTCTCTGTCCTTAAGAACATTCGATTGTTGCATGTTAAGTGGAAGAACTCAACAGAAAGGGTTAAATATCACAAAAGAAGCAGAAGCATTCATGCTTAGTCCAGTGCAGTTGTTTATCTATCAGGACATCTTAAAAATAATCCGTGCAATGGGATGTTAGAGCTTTTGCTTTTAATTGACAGCTGGCTAGTGACTTGTATTAATAGAAAATAAACAGCCATGAGCTCGCATGAAAGGGAAACCTCCCCCCGCCCCTCTCAAATGTCCCCAAGCCTCAGATAAGACTGTATTCATCCCTTCATTGATTTGGGGCCAGGATTTTTACGTAATAGCCTGACAGAAATATGACAGAAATACTTTGTTCTATCTGAAGTGATTTTGGAAAAGACACAATGTCCCAATGTGGTAAGACCGTAAGATTATCAGTCTTTTACATAAGTTTCAGATACGTACGCACCTTGAACTTCTGTATCCTCCCTTTCCTTGAAGCTTGCCGCCTCTGATAATCCCTTACCTCTTCCTGCTGGGGCTCCCGGTCTCCACAGCTGCCTGTTGGAACCAGACCTTTCCCCAGCCTACGCCGCTCAGCTCGGTGCAGCAGTGCCATCTCTTTTGTCAAGCAAAAACGGAGCTGTTAGTGACCAGCTCTGTTACAGCACGTCAGGCTGCAAACCGGCTGTGGTACTTCTAAATGAGGCAGCAGTGTCTTCTAAACCACTTTCCCTTTTGTTGCTGTGTATTTGGAAAGGCAGTATCAACTCGCCGTTGGTTGTTACAGATGCAAGTGGAGCTGGAGAGTCAGTCCAAGGTTGGAATCGAACTAATCACAGCTGTGCTGGGTAGGCAGGTCTGCCAGACAATTTATATCTTGGCCTTAAAACTACACTGTTAGCAGAAATATAGCATATATTCGCAGGACAGAAGGATATTAAAAAAATTAAAACCCCATTTGGCTATTTTTAAGTTGCAGAACCCAAAATCTGCCAACAGATTACTCTTTTCTGGATCCTTCACAGTACAAAACCCCTTTTCCTTATACTAATAAGACAGAAAACTGTAAAGATTTTGAAAAAAAAATACTCATATGCTAGCTATTTTTCTAAGGATTATAATTTTGAACATTTTATACATGGAGAAACAATAGACAAATTCATCCTTCTGAATAGTCATACAACATTCTGGGAGAAAATGAAGACATATTATTTGTTTTTTTCTATTTGTTTCTTTATGGTGTGTGGCAGGAAACCCTGGAATATATCAATTTAATCCCTAAACACAATGTCCTTGAAAGCATTAGAGGATCATTATGAAAGACACTCCCAATAGGTCAAAATCCTTGCTTGCACCATGCACAGCAAATCCAATATAGTGAGTGAGTTACTAAATATAATGAACTTGAGAGACTTGCCAAGCTCTTTGTACTCTTTTTTTGGCAGGCAGGTTTTGTCCTTGTCTCCTTCTAGGCACCTTAGTGTGTTTATTGATCTTAGTTTGTCACCCTGAGGTCAAATTACAGCTACGTGGAACTGCACCTTCAAGCCACTTGGAAATTATAGCTGAGGCATCACAGCAGGACACAGTCTCACAGCTGCGTTCTCCACCAAGGACTCATGAGCTCCAGGGTCCTGGCCACCAGCTGGCCAACTCCCAAGTGAAGCTCAAGCTAATCTTCAAATGAGCTGCTACGGGGACTATTTCTTTCCACGTGTGCTTCTGTCATAGTCACGCAATGATGGTCAGCAGCCTGGCAGCAGCTTCTTTCTCTGAAGTGTTTTGGGACTGGCCACCGGGCAGAACTGAGCAGTTTGCTCTGTACCTTTCCTTGCTGATTTGCTGATAACTAGGTCTACAGCAAGGCAGGTCTCTGAAAGTTGCTTGCTCTCCTCAGACATAGGCTGCTGGGAGCAAAATCAAATTAGAAACAGGAAGGATTTTTCCTCAGTCGATGTCTTTATTTTATGGTGAGTAAGTTTTTAAATGCAAGGTTTAAAATCTTGAGCATGGAACTGCTTCAGATAAGGGGGGAAGAAAAGAAACAGCCCCTCAAGCAGACCTGATCTATTGTCCCCTATGGACAAAGCCTAAAATATTGATAATGACAAGAATTTCTGGACCTCCCGGTACAAATTCAATCTATCTGATTTCAAAACCAATAGCAGGAAAAATTCTTACCCAAGACATGCAACCAGACTCGCACAGTTCATTGACACAGAGTGTCTGCTAGACACTTTGAGCTGAAAAGACTACCAGAAACAGCTGTGCCTGCTGTTGACCTAATGAGTAACTAGACACAAATAGGAGCTTGTGCGTGTGTAAACTCCTGAAGAATATCTAGAAATATAATAATCCATGCCAACGTAAGTTGTAGAAGAGAAAATATCTCTTGTTCAGTGCTTTCTTGTGCAGGAGACCTAGTCAAGAGTCCTCAAAGGTCTTAATGCAACAGCTTCCTTGCACTCTGCTTTTTGCTGTTGCTTTGAGTTTTTTTCACGTATCACTTCTAGCTGCAGGTTCTAGCTGCCTGAAAACAGCTTTGAAAACCTCTCCCAGCACACCTCCCGTTTTCCTGTCACTGTCCCCCTGCCAGAGGTTACTTTCCATCCCATTTGGAGGGCTCAGCTTTGGTCAGCAGGAACTATGCAGGCCAGCCCAAGCGGTGGGCACTTCTGGACGGGGACAGGCTGAGGCAGGAGCCACTTCCCCAATAGGGCCACCCTCTTTGGAAGATGTCTTTAATGGTAACTGATCACTTGGGGAAAAGGTGCTAAAATGGTAACCTAGGAAATGAAACAATCTTCTCACAGAATCACAGAATCATTAAGGCTGGAAAACACCTCCAAGATCACCTAGTCCAACCGTCAACCTAACACCACCATGCCTACTAAACACCACCATGCCTACTAAAGTACACTATCTGTGTGTATTTTTGAACAGGGCTTTAATTATCTGTTCTATACTAGTGGGGGTTTTGCTTGCATAAGCAAATATACAACATCAGGACCAAGTGCTCACATGAACTGAAAATACAAACTGATGCATACCTTATTTCACTGAATCATTAAAAGTCACACAGACATTGGTTTACAGACTAAATTGCTATTTCTGTTGACCTTTGAGCTGAAGACAACAAAGAAGAATGGACTTTTGGTTTGTTTCTAAAAGAAATTGGGAATTCTCTGTTATTTCTGTAAAGATTTATCATAAAGCTTAGAATAGTGTAAAAATAAATATACGTTTATAAGAAAATTTTAATCAGCTTTTGATTATTTTCAAGAAGTTTCATAATTCAGAAATTTCACATCTTATGAAGTCACTGAGAATTTTCTCAAAGTGGAAAAGTAGGGAAAAAAAATTGATATTTTGTCCTAAAAAAGACCTTTTTTTTAGTTACCTAAATCTGCTTTGGCAGTTTTAAAGTGGAAAAGCTCTGGGTTTTTTAATTGTTTCCATTTAATTTCCAGTTTTTATTACACCTCTAGCTGGACTAATTTTTATGTGTTTATAGTAATCACTTTAAAAATACTACCTTGCAAATGTCCTTTTCCATTCTCTGCATGGTCAAATGCATTTTGTGTCCTAAACTTTATGGAGGTAGTCTTATGATTAAATAGATTTAAAGAAAGACCATGCACCTGGCTGTATGTAATAAGGGTCTGACTGAATGATGTTGATGATGTAAACTCGGAAGGGAAGCGATAATACGCATTAGCGCATTATATTCCCTACCCATTGGCTGTGTTTTATTTCACCTGCAAAGAAGTAAACACGACAGGAGATACATCTTGCCCAGCTCCTGAACTGAACACCTTGACAGGCTTAGCTTGCTAAGCATGCAGTACCCCTGCACTGACTTTGCTGCTCACAGGCTGTCAGGATTGACGTGCCATCTCTCAACGGAGAGCTTATTTGAAGCCCAGGGGCCCATCCTGGCCTATTTGTCCTGCAAAAAGATGAGGGAGGCACAGGCTCTTGAGAAAAGGAGTGGTCTCTTTTCACAGCCCCCTGCATCCCTATCCTCAGAGCTGAAGTCACTGAGAAAAGTTAAACCCAGCATCTCCTGCAGCCTGCAGGCTCTGAACCACAGGGCACCAGTAAGCACTTCTGTCCTGCACCATGAGGGTGGACCGCACCAGGCTGAGCAGTAATCGCCTGATGAATAGAGGAGAGCATATGAGGTCGGATGTATGAAGAACCGACCGGAGCCTTCATCCCAAGGTCGAGCCAAACCTGTTGGGAAATATTTTCCATGTTCAAAATATGTCACTTTGAAAAAAACCTAAAAATCTCATGCTGGGCAGTTTCCTCTGCCTCAGTGTTTTCTGATTCTGAGCCAAAACTACAAATTGCTTTTCTGTTTCTTTTGTTACATTTTAAGGAAGAGCAGAGAAAAGAAATGCAAATTGCATAAGAAATCGAGTTTCCATGAGAGGGTTTTTTTTTCAGTTTTTCGGGTCAGTGCGTTCCTTGTGGTTAAGTGACATTTCACTAAAAATCCAGACTCTTGACTGGCATCTATTCGAAATGAAACTGCAAATCCACCGATGAGAACTGTGATGCTGATTGTTCTTATTCCATCCAGAGCACCTATGTGAATGACATCACCAAGTACCTAAAAGACCTGACATCATCACAAAATTGCATTCTACCTTCTACTGTAAAAATACATCATCATTATTTCTGTGGTCTCTAAAGAGAAATTGATTTTTTGTGCCTCCTGTGGATGCTGCAATGCTATTTTAGTGTAATGCTTTTATGTCTATAGCAGCTGATTGCTTTGACCCTGAAGTCCTTCTTGCAGTGCTGCTGACTTGCTGAATCACAGAGTTCATTCACATCCTCTTGCCAGAGGATAATAAGCTGAATGCAAAACTTGCTGCAGCAGCAATATAAAAATGAAATGAGATAACACAAAAATAAATATACAATGAAGTAAAAGCAAATAATACAAAAGACATGAAATAGTAATAAAAGACCTGTCAAATTCAAGCAAATGTGAATGGCAGTGTGACTTTATATGCCACAGATTTTAAGTATTGCACTCCATCCCTGAAGTGTTCATATGAAACC
This sequence comes from Balaeniceps rex, assembly GCA_013401315.1. NCBI lineage: Eukaryota > Metazoa > Chordata > Aves > Pelecaniformes > Balaenicipitidae > Balaeniceps > Balaeniceps rex. The sequence continues at coordinate 60,521 of VYZW01027859.1, read as the reverse complement.
TTTCTCTGGTTTCCCCTGATGTTTCAGTGATGCTAAGGACACTGAAGTCAGGGAATTAAAGTCTGATTCTTGCATCACCTTTTATTACTCCCATGGGGTGTGAAAACTTCAGAATAGTATAAAATGGCTACAGAGGGATGGAGGTTCCTGAATCTCTCCTAATTTCAGTTTTGGAGATGTAACCTCTGCATGGCTGTGACTTGATCTCAAAGGTATCCAAAGGCACTTTAGGTGTTGTAACATTAAAATTGTTGAAGTATCAGAAGTTCCATTTCTTGAAAGGAAAAACCACTAAAAGCCCTGATGCTACCAATGAAGCAATTTGGACTTAATTCCTAGTTCGACACCCATGCAGATTAATCTCTGCCTTTCCTTTCCAAGTGCATCTGCCACCTGGCCTCACCATTGTGACACACTTGGTACCTGGGGTCACGCAACAGGAGAGGGGTGTTCCCCTGCTGCAATTTAACACTGAAGGCACCTCTCAACCATGATTTGTTGTGCCTGGGATTCACCTGACCTCTGACCAGGTGGAGCTGTACACTCATTCCTGCCTTGTGTCCAGTGGGTGAGAATTCTGTACCGGGAATTCAAGGGATTTGCATGCACTCAGCTTTCTTCCCTGGCACCTCTATCACCCGAGGGAGTCATCCTGACCTGCTTGCTTAGAGCACATTTAATACAGCACAAAACTGACTGGCTGCTAAACTCCACCCAGGTGGAGATTAACCCTCTCTGAACCGGAGCATGTAATTGTTTCTTTACTTGAGTCAACTCCTTTAAAAAAGGAGCTTGGCAGAAGGTCCTCCTGTGCCTGTTGAAAGCAGCATGGCGCGCAGCTGGAGCACCCCAGAGGCAGCCACCTTCTGTCCCTGGCTGCCCCTCCAAGGGGCATGGGGTGAGCTCTCCCCACCTGGCGGGACACAGCCTCCACCCCAATCCCCTGCCAGAGGGTGAGAAAAATGTCCGTCTTCACCACCCGCTGGTCAGGGGGTGAGGGAGCAAGGCAGGAGGGCAGCCAGGGGAAGAAGGTGGGAACACTGAGATGTACCCTCACTTCCATACCCCCAAATCCCTGGGCTGTATCCCTTCCTTTCTGCATCTTTTTCTGGGTTACCTGACCTTCCCCATACAGGGTAGGGGGAGTCTGGGTACCTAAAGTAGGACTTTGAAACCTGCTAAAGGCACAAGGCTTGTGACCCCCAAATCCTGCTGCGGATCTAGGCATCAGTTTCAGCACACTTTCCTGCTAATGACAGCTATAAAAGGGCTCCTGCACAAGGTGGCCATGCTACCCTGCTCTCCCTTGGCAGGGCAATATGAAGTGCAAAATTCATCATGGACAGTAAGACCTCCGAGTGCATGAGTGTGCTTGGATACCTTCCTACCCCAGCAATAACTTCAGCATTTTCTTAAATTCTTGAACCGGTCAAATCTTCAAACCATGATGGAAGTCTCATTGCTTTTTATTTCTTCCTGCTGTGTAGTGCAGCCAGAAGCAGTCTTATGATACTGAAGTGAATATAATCTGGAAGTAGAGAAGCCTGAAACTCAGCGGGAGAAATAAAGAGGAGAGAAAAATTTTTCCAGCCACAACTGAAACAGAGGCTTACTGGGTTTCCAAAGGATTCTGGCCTTCAGACCCCAAATAAATCTTTATTGCCATATTATACAGCTGAAGGAAAAGAGACTGATATATATATATACACACAAAATAATGGATAACTTGCAGACCTGTATGTACAACCTGGATTCCTCTTTTAAGAGACATTATTGGAAGATCAAGGACTCTCTCTCTGTATCCCAGCCACAAGTTCTATATCCCATTAACTCCATTTTCAGCCTTACCTGCTTCTCTTGGGTGGGCTCCTCCAAGATGTTTAGCCTCCCCCTGGCAAAGCCCACAGTGACACATTTTCCCCAGCCTCCCCTTGGCAAAGCCCACAGTGACACATTTTCCCCAGCATCCCCTTTGCTGCGGTGCCCTGGCTGTGTGGGCAGCGGAGCAGGCAGGTCAGCCACGAGGGCCACCCGGCACGGCCCCCTTCATGCACCTAAATGCACCCGCCAGGCACAGCAGGCTCATGGGGTGAGACCTCCCTGCTGTGCTCCTCCGCAGCTTAATGAGGGAGGCAATTAGGGAGTCAGAGCTTATTCACAGGACTGGGGAGGGTGAGGAAGGAGAGGTGGTGCAGTCCTCTCCTACCTCATGGACTGCTCAGTATCCCATAGCGTAGTTATCCCACTGTAACCTTATGCACGTACAAAACAGTGATGTGCACTACAGACTAGGGCTTTGGTACGCAGCTAATTACTTAGGGATGCAATGAAACCATTTAAGTCAGGTTCTTGCCAAAAGCAGCACTTTTACCTCATCAGGTCTTAACAGAGACTCACAGCCCCTAAGTGCCATCCAACTCCTACTACGCCTGAAGTCAGTTAACGCCTTATGTGCTCACAAGCTGTTTGACATGGCCTGCATTTCTGCTGCTTTTGAAACTGGTGGATTGGAATGGAATTCTGCCATGCTTCAATGCTCAGCAATCAAAATAGCATGTAAAACCTCCCCCCCAAAAAAGCACTTAGAAAAATCTTTTTTGTAGCAGTAGTTTTTGATGGAGGTTAAAGACTGAGCTTAAGCTCTCTGACACTAGACTACATTCAAGAGCGTAGCATAAAACAGACCTGTGATGTTACTTCATCTCAGCTTCTGATGTTGTAAAACAAATACACCACGTCTAGCTTTAGAGCAATTCTTGAAAGTTTTATATGGCTCTTTTTCAGGCACTGTTCCTGTCAGCTTCCATGAGCTTTAGGATTTTGGTTTTCTCTTGCATGTCACATGTTCACAGATGAAACACAGGTTTCTAGACAGTCATGTTCAATATGCTACTTTAGGAGGATGAGACTATTTTTCTTTTTGTAAGAGTAAGAAATAGAAGGAAAAGTGGAAGGCAGAACAACGCGTTAATCTAGGATTTACTGTCACAACAAGTAAGCAGTGTTATTTTAGGAAGCTGTTCAGACACAGGATTCCCTTAGTCTGTTAATTCATTGGGAATAAATCTTTAGCTAACCCCTCTCTCGGTCTGGCGGTCACACTGGGCAATCCTCTTCTCCTCTGCACACACATGCGAGTGGTGACCCTGAGCTCCAATGAAAGCCACCCTGATGTTTGGAGGTATCACTGGGTATAAATGACTCAATAATCCTTTAATACTTCCGTTCACAATGAGGCTCAAGTCTAAATGAAAATGACATGATCCTTTTTTGAAATGAAAGGGATGAGTCCTTCTTGTCTGCTCCCCGCTGCTTTTGTTGCTGTTGTTCTTATATTCTGAGCAAGACAGTGGCTGTGGAGAAGCAAAGCAAGGAATAGAAACTCTTTAATTTGTTCCAGACGTGTCCAGAGAGTCCAGAGACTCTACCTCTCACCAGATGATCTTGCATCTGTAACAACTGGTGTCAGTGTATTGATCAGCCAAGGTGGCTGGAATAAGGTCAGGCTTCTACCATGCATGGAAACTCTGAAAACAAAGTTTGCAGAGGAGCTGGGCTGGTCTCTGCAGGGCGTCGTCAGAGCTGAGTTATGCCCTATGGAAATGCAGCATTGTTTCCCCATCCCATGTGGGGGGTGCGTGGTTAACATCCACTCGCTGTGGGAGAGGGAGGAACATGCTCTGGGACTTGCTAGTTTGGCTGTATTGCTGGGGAAAATAAAGCAGACGAAGCAATGGCATAGCTCCTGTGAATGATGGTGTTGAAAGAGTCCTAGTCTGCCTGAGTTGCCTGACCACGGTCCCACACAAACAGCAGAACGAGAGTGCTGGGAAAAGAGATCCTGGTCATCTAATAAAGACGACCGCACAGATGAAATCAAAGAGACCCAGGCTGGGATTTAACCACGTTACCAAAGCAACCTGCAGCCCTTAAACATCTGAAGACAAACTTGTGTAGGGTTCATGCTGACTTCTGCCAATGGGGAGTCTGGCAGGAAACGCCAGGGGAGGAGAGCCTGCCTGGAGGAGCCCAGCAGGGTGGCAGGCGCCCGCTTTCCCCGGCAGCACCCCGCAGGGGAGGAGCGCAGCCCCGGGGCCGAGGAGGGCTCCTCCGGGACTGCCAGGGGACATGCTGATTCAGGGTCACCCCTCAGCCCTTTCCTGCCCATCTGCCGCAGGGCAGAAATCTCAGCAAAGATCTAACAGCACCATGGTACTGCTTCTGTGAACAGTGACTATACCTTGAGCTCATGAAGGTGAGATTAGCTCCAGCTCTCCACCCTGCTATTAGTGCATGTGACATCAGACCTGTAGCATACTATAGCAGTGTGTTAAGACTCTGTAAGTACTGCACTGAGTGACTCAAACACAGCTCGTGTACATTCAGTGCATCTCAGAAGAGAGGCTAATTCCTTTGGAGGTTCCTCTGTTGCCATTTTTAGCTTATGATGAAGGAATTCAAGGACAGTCTGTCATCGGATCACGAAGACAATCTCCTTGTGCTTTATAGGTAAAGAGAGGTTGAGGTTTCTCTTTTAAATATAATTATTTTTATTACTGTAAGATCAGCATATTCCTGTTTGTCAGACTTTTGATTAGAGTTCTAGGGTATGTTTATAAAAAGTCACAGTACCACCACTAATATGACATCGCCTTGATAAATGCTATTGCTTGGCCAAGTCAATATGACTTTATACTGCTTGCAGCTCTGAGGTTCTTCAGAAACTCTATCCACCAGTCATGTCAACAGTGCTTGAAAGATCTAAAATGCTTAGATTTAGATTAAAGCTCACATGCCAGCTCAGATCCTACTGGAGATCACTGAGTTTAGTTAGAATTAGAAATATTTGACATTACAAAATATTTCAAAGTATTCATTCCCAATAGGAGTAAAGAAACATAAAATAATAAAGGTGATAAAGAATAATACATTTCCTTTGAAACCTATATTTATACAGCATCTTTTACATAAAGACTAACACAAGACTGCAGAATGTTATGATTTAGCAAGCAAGAATCGCTCTTCCCACAACCTCGGCATAGTCACCTATGCAGCGGAAGGAGAGCTTTGACAGCACGTCAGAGTACTGTGAGTTTCAAAGTAAACTACAGTGTCTCTGAAAATGTGGTGGAATACAGACAAAAGGAAACTAATAACCCTAAATAGAATTTGGACAGGAAATGAGGCTGACTTACTCTCCCAAGAATTATATTGTCTTCTTCTAACATTTCCTACAAAAGATTAAAATCTAGTGGCTTACAGGACATTGTAATTGTCATGATATGCCCTTATCGAGCAGGGAAGTTGGCATTTGAAAGAACTGCCCAACACAGGGCAAAATAAAATGCAGAAAAATTGCCCTGAAGTATCTGTTTCTGTTGTGTCTGTGCCTGTTGTCTCAAGATCAGTCCTACTCCCACTTGATGCAATGGCAAAACCAACTCTGATGACAGTATTTGCTGCGTTGGGCCCTGAGGTTCCTCTTCCCCTGTTATTCTGCTGTTGCGAGAAGTGTCCACTTGAATGCTTCTGTAAATGGATGTGCACAAAACTACAGATGACAACGGAAAGCACCAAGGTGATCGTGTCACAGACCTTTCAAAAACCATGAATGGCCTGGAGATACATTTTACATAATCTTCAAAGCTGTCTCCAGTACAGCTCTCTCTTTCCATACGCCTGTGCACATAGGCTGAAATCTTCCAAGCACTGTCATTGCAAGGTGATCTCTATGAACATTAATTCAATAGCTGGATGGCTAATACAGCCTTTTGGTCTCTAACAGAGTCCACGTCAATGCTGAAAATAGCAACCTGAAAACAGGTTATCTTGGAGTCTGTATCTGAATCAATGAAGTGATCCAATTAATTTGTTTGGAGCAGCTTGGTCACTGAGCTGTGAAGCTCTGGCTCCAGCTTCTGATACATTTCAGATGTTTTAACTGGAAATCCTTTTAATGTGCCAGCCCATATGCAATTAAATTCACCCTGTAATATATTCACCTTTAAACTAAAACCACTGTATGTAACTAGAAGGAATTGCTACATCTTTATGATGGGTAACAGTGAACAAATGAAGAAATCATAACAGTTTATATAGTTTTCTTTAAGATGATCAATGGAATAATTTAAGCTCAATCATTTGGATGTGTATTCTCCAAAGTAATGCTGTTGCTAGATTGTTCTAACATAGAAGACTTTGTAGACAGAGACACTAAGACCATTTAAGGCAGGAAGACTGTTAATCTTAGATTTAGTAGCCCAGGTTAGATTACCAGAGAGGAAATTGCTCATCTTTGCTTGTGAGCCTCTAGAAATAGCCCTGACCTGATGTAACCAGTGCTTAAAAATAGAGCTATATTTGCATTGATAACAGAGAACTTGAGTTATCACTAGGAAAGGGGGAACCCCTCTGAGGCATCCCCAACAGTCTGTACCTGGCATGACAGAGGGATTCCTTACACACAGAGTGAAAAGGAAACTCTATGTGGTCCAGCTTGGCTACTGAGAAACAAGCACTGTGAGAATAAGAACTAGCTGAATAAAAATTGCATCAATGATAGACGACTATTTCTGTGCAGTGTTTTTCTTGGGAATTATACTGAAATAGATCAGTCCCTTGCACGCTTGCTGCAGAGAGGCTGTTTGTTATCACACACCTCTCTCCCAAGGCATCCTCCCCATTATCAGAAAAGTCAGCTATTCACGTCATGTCCTTTCATGCCATTTTTAATCTATTATTTAGTTAAGCCAAATATTTAATTAGACATTTCAATATAAAAGCAATTAGTAAGCTTCCTATGTACTAAGCAATAATTATGAAGCAGCTTAGTAATAGAAGAATGACTAATGAACAACATTTTGTTGAAATTCTGTTTAAAGAATTTTGTGATATGTTTTAAACTGCTGATTTATTTTTGACTCACCAGCCCTGGTTAAAAACAAACAAAATGCTCCCAAATCTCTTATTTTGGGTTGTAATTCTTCTTGCTTTGCAAATACCAGCGCGTCACTTTGCAACACAGTGACATCACAACAGAACAGCATGTGGCGATGGCATCACATGTTTACACCATGACATTGCAAAATAAAATTTTTGTGAGCAAGAAAATAGTTTCCAGGGTATTAAAGTGCAATTGCAGGTTCCAGGACATGGACTCGCCTTGGTAAAATCAGGCTGATCCTATGAAAGCTGAGGCTCCAGCCAAAGCACTTATTTGTAGCAGGATACTTCGTAAGAAAAGAACCAGATAAACAGGAAACACTCTCTCTGTCATCTAAATAATAAGCATCCTCACCAGACTTCTATTCATGTAGAAGAAGTCTTGTAATTAATGGATTTATGATTATGGGGTTCAGGTGAGAGGTAAGAACCACTTTGTCTGACGACTGAGAGGTAGGAGTTTGCGGAGTAAAATGAGGAAGGAGGGATGGAGCTGCCAGAAGACAGGGCAGAGGAAGGAGGGAGAAGCAGGCGGGTGCTGAGGGAGTGGCAGCTGGGGTGCAGGACCTGTGAGCTGTGCATGCCTGTGGCTTCTTGTGTCACTGGAACAGCTCAGGAAAGAAGCAGGTAAGGAATTCAGCTGTGCGTCGTTTACTTTATATCTGGTAGCATCTCAGAAAGCTCTCCACTTGGAAGCAATTTCAAAAAACACTTACAGCACTTGAATGCAAAATTTTGTAGAAATTACAAATACCAACTTATAAAGGAGTTCGTAGACACTCAAAAATCATTCAAAGATCAGAGATGTTGGCTACCTTAATTTCATTTCTGCCTCCAGAAATCAACTTCTCCAACCACCGTGCATCTGTCCAGTCTGCCAACTGTCCTGCCTCCATTTTCATATTCATTTTAGCCAAGGGATAGCAAAAAGGTGGAGCACCCATTTTGTTCCCTTCACACCTAAAGCAGGAAAACCTTACCTGAGTCAAAATTATGCAAGGGCAACCATGCGATCAGCAAGACTGGAAACAGATGGAGGCTGGATGTTGTGCTACATGCCTCCCCCATGCTGCCGTCCTTTCGATCCCTGCCTCCCTCTGTCCCATTCCCGAAACTCTGGCATCCCCAGCAAAGTGTGAGAAATATTCTCCAACAAGGTGGTGAAATACATAAGATCATCACTCAGCCTTTATCTTCATAGACTTCACCACCTGTGGATATGTAGCCTGGTTAGGGTAGACCAAGGTCATCTTTACATATGTCCTAACCAGTTTTCCCACAAGTAATACCTAGTCTCCCAGCTGCCATTATAAAGTAGATTTCTAGGAAAGCTATAGACAAAGTCTGTCCTTGTGGGCTGATACTCTTGATGCTATAAAATAAGAAACTACCAGCTTCTTCCATTCTACGATGCTCTTCTGTTACCACCTTCGCAGAAGGGAGCTAGCCAAAACTGAATGTAGGTAAATTTAAGCAGGTGCAGGCAGAAGAGTCATTTGTATGCCAAATGCTCATGTATCTATGGTTTCCTGCATTTACATGGCGTTCTTGGATGGAGTCTTTGTCTGCTACAGCAGAAAACAGCCATTTGTTGTGGCTTTGGGAAAGGTATACTTGAACAGAGTAGTGGGTCACTATCACTACGACATTATTTTCACTTCAGTGCTTTAAATAATCTGAAAGTCCGCTAGGAAGAAAAAATAAATACAGACAATTGTAGCCTATTTTATCCTGCACAGAACTGGTTAGGGTACATGTTCATTTCTGTGTAGTAAGCTTAAGTAAGCTTCATTTTGTTTAGAAGCAAGACCAAATACCCTGGAAAAAGCAGCAGGTATTTGCTGTGTGGAACAGGGCGCCTTTCACAGCTTAAGCTAAATCTCACTGAAACCCCAGGAACCTTCACATTCGGTGTAACTGGGCTCTGTGTCAGGGAAAGTCAGTATAATTTTCCAATAAAAGACCTAACTCACTTAGAAATCCCTCCTAAGTTTACTGGGGAGAGGATATGTCATAGGGTCTGGATGCGTCCTATAGAGCACTACCTTCAGAGCTAAATACAAAGCTCATCTCTCTGATTTGTTCTACCATAAAGCGTTTTGAAAATACAAACTAGAAACAGGAAACTCCTAAGGAGAAAAAAGGATTTGGTTTTGAAAACTCTTAACTCACGGGAAAGAGAAATGAACTAGTGTATTAAGCAGCGGCTGGCTGGCAGGTAGGTGGATAATCTGACAGGAAACATTTGCAGTTCAGATCTGTGTATCCAAATTCCAGTGAAAAGGACAGTACAAGCCTGGGGACTATGACAGACTGAGTACTGTCAACTGCAAGAGCATGCTCAGTGTGACTGAGAGCACTGAGAACTACTGACTAGGACAAGCTGCACACCTTAATGTTGTGTTTAATGGAGAGCAACCTACTGTCTTCAGGAACTTCTTCAGGAAAAGAGGAGTACTGATGTAGGGTAAGACACTGCTTCCACTGATATTAATAGCAACACATGTAATTATTTCAGTGGGGAAAGGATCAGGCCCTTAGGTGAAGGCATGAAAATGTATCTACATACTAATGAACCAGCATCAGCAGGAGAGAAAGCCTGTTGTGTGAAAACAGCTAATTGTAAATGCAAGTCCAAAAGACATTCTGCATTTATGTTTGCAAAAAGACAGGCAAGACATGAAAAACAAGCCTTTTAGCCAAGGAAATGGATATTAATTCAGTTCCCCAGCTAGGGCACCTGTGCAAACAATACCCTCCCCAGGCAGTTAAAACAGAGAACTCCATAGCTAATAAGGTAATGTTGATTAACACCTGACTGTTTCACAGGGAGCGCAGAATAGATTTGGCAGATTTGCAAAATGAAAGGATGTCACCTAAAAAGCCATTTCACACTCAATGCTTCTACAAGAACATTCTAGATTTGAATGGTTTTCCTCAGTCGAAGTGGAACGTTTGACTATTTTGTGAGGTTAGGAAAAAGTAAATCCAAATATTCCATGAGTATAGTTTTTAAACAAACTTTGCTTCTAACCATTTAAAAAGTCTGAGCATTTTTGGTGTAAACCAAGCTAATTTTTTAACTAGAAAAATATTTTGACACAAGTGGGTATTTTAGTAGTTTAAAAACATTCTCCTAATATTTTTCCAAAGTAGAAATTTAATTAAATCAACTGATGCTCGTGAGTAAGTTCAGTAGAAAGACTTCTCATCAGGTCAATTCTGCTCCAAAAAATTCCAGGACAAGAGGTTTTCATAAAGTTCTGAGAAAATCAGTTACTGTGCCTGGAGACCTCACTGCAGCAGATTATATCATACCAAGATCTTGCAGATGGTATTAGGCTCTTCTTTGGAAGACTAAATTTGGAAGTGGTCCTTAGAAACATGCAGGAAAGTGAGACAATCTCTTTTTTTCCTCTCCCTCTTTTTTTTTTTTTTTTTTTTTTTTTTTTTTTTTTAAGGAGAGCAACTTTCCTTGCCCAGGAGCTTTTATTCTGCAGAAAACATGCTTCATTTGTGTTTGCATTCAGCTCTGGTGGTTCCACTTTGGGAGGGAAATGAACACCATGTGTTGATCACTGATATTAAAAAAAAAATCCAGGATTTAAAAAAAATAGCCAAGAGGACTGTTCTTATCCTATTGCTAGGAAGACTAGAGATTTGTGGGACCAGAATAGTTTCTATCTTATATTAAGGTCTGTAACTAGATTGACAGGAGTTAAAGTAATCAGAACCCTTTAGGTATTTTTAGTATCACGCACATATATCACCTACCTAGCCTCAGACTGACCTCAGTTTAAGGTTAACTTGAAGTTTATTACAAGTTAATTTAAAAGAAAAAGAAAACCAAACCCCAAACTATTAGGTAACTGCCAACAGCTGAGCAGGGCAGCAGCCTGTCACGCAGACTGGGGCTTTTCTGAGCCTCTGACAGCCAGCTCAAGCCATTCCTCGGCTGCTCAAAGCAGCCTATTCACAGTCCAGCAAAACACAGACAGTTTCTATTTACAGCTTGCCAGTATCATCCAGACCAGCAGCTAACTGAGACTGTACTATTTTCATGCTTGATCTTTGCTGAGCTATAAATGATGAGCACCAAAAAAGTGTTTTCCCTCATACACTTATAGAGTGCACCTTATACTTGTACTCCTCAGATTTCCAAGCAGTCACCAAACAGTGCCAAAAGCTCATTAAAGATTATGGACCAATGAATCATCATGAAATTATTTTTGAGTGACCTAGGAAAGCATTTTATATAAGAGACTTTGTGGATTGAGGGGAATGTAAGCAAGCCCTTTTAGCGCAGGTTTGGAACTAGGTGTAGGACATTAGTATTAAAGCTTGGAGACTGTGTTCATTTCTGTTTGTTCCAATCCCAGCTTTGCTGGGTGAGTCAAAGAAATGCTGGCAAGCAGCTGTGTGAGAGACTACCCTCACAGGAGATAAGGAAATGCTATAGGATACACTGAATACCTCTATCATCTTGGTTTCATCACTGCTTAAAAAGAAATTGCAGTGCAGGAGCCTACCCCAGCTTTTACGTGTGCTGACTTCTTGCAGGACTCTGCTGTTAATTAGGTTTGCAGAATAGGATAGAAAAGAGAATTTATATAAGGCTGTGGGTATGGAGATTGAGAAATTTGAATTTGGTTTGCAGGAGAAAGGAAAGAAAAATAGGAGTGAGGAATTACTGTGCTAGAAAGATTGCTATGTAGAGCCACATAAGGCTGCCAGTGGAAGATAAAAATACAAAACACGCTTAAAGTAAAATAGGCACAGAAGGATCCCACTATAGGAGGACAGAATTCTTTTGCTTCATATAGGGAGAGTTTTTGGGGCAAGAATCATGCTTCTTTACCATTTCCTCTCTAGATGAGTACATAAAACTCTGTTGTCCATTCTATTTACATACTTACTATTCATGTTGTTAAGGATCAACCGGGAATGCAGATCTACTGTCCTAGGCACCGTGTGGATGAAGAGAAGGAGGCAGTCCGCACCCTGAATTGCTTACAGTCAAAACAGACAAGACAGCCAAAAACTAGGGAAAGGAGATAAAACACACAAATCCACGGCAGCAAACACTGTGGTACTTTCACAGTCCTGGTTTCACTGGGGGCAGGGACAGGAATGTGATAAGCAAAAGGGAAAGACAAAGCAAAGGAGGGAGAGAGAGAAGGAGGGCAGGGAGCAGGGAGGAGAGTGGAATCATCAGGGACAAGTCCAGGGGGGTCTGGCGATGAAAAGCCTTGGATAAGGCAGGCATCACAGCAAACAGCTGCTTGGCACCAGCTAGTCAAAACTGTAGAAAAATATTATCAGTGTCCGTGAGGCTCATCTCACATTTTCTGTGGCTGTTGGCACAAATGCCCAGTTACGCCCCCAGAGGCCACACATTTGGAAAGACAAGAGGTCCCAGTCCTACAGACAGATATGATTTTTCACTTACATGTTTCTAAATATGGAAAGAATTTGAAACATTTTTGTCTGTGTATCTTATTCTCCAAAAAAAAGGTTCTTGGGTCAGGCAAAACTGCATGGAAATCCCTAGCAAATTCATGAAATTGTTTCAGCTAGGGAAAAAAATAAAGGAATGTGTTTATTTAAGGTCAACTGTTTTATTTTGACATTTTTAAACAACAAATTACCTGGATTTATTTTTTAAATTAATTAGATTAAACTGTACCTTCATTTCATTGGGCCTCAGATGAATTTTTAAAATATTGACTAAGCCTGAAAAGTCATTATGTAGTGTCCTGGATGCAATATGAGCCTAATGCTATTTGCCAGCAAACAGAGGAGAGCAATGAAAAGTTTGCAGCTGGGCTAAGCACAGCAGTCAGAATTTATCTTTAGTGCTACCTTTTAACAGGTATTTTGCATAATACATTGCTTTTCTGTTTCTGTTTCTGTTTCTTTTTTTAAGATGATCTAGACAAATGTACACCTGATCAGTTGATCCAGAAAACTCTCCTTGTTCATCATCGGGTATGCTTATTTATCCTGCCCTCAAAACACACACATTTAACTTACTTGCAGCTTTTCACACCCTGAACCTTTTCCCTCAAACACTGGAGGAAACAGAACTGGATGCCTGTTGCTCCACAGCTTGGCTGGTTCAAGGTGAGAGGAAAGGGAGCTCTGGAGTTGAGCTCTTTCCATGGAAATTACCTTTCCAGAAACATTTTTGCATAGAAAATGAGGGGTTCCTATGAAGCATCTCAGCAGTCCTCTATTTCCAAGGTCTCACACAAGCAAAGGGGCGGCCTTTAAGAAGCCATTTCCAGATCTGGTTTAAGTTTAATGGTCAAAGACAACACCCTAATTTGCACCCATGAATGAAATCGAAACAGAACATAGCACAGACCACATCCTTCAAGAAAGCCTGGTCAGCAAGCCAGCAACAGCATGCCACCCCAGCTGTAAGTAATCCTAACCCATAGTCAAACTATGCAGGGCCTAAACTGTGCTCTGCACTTGGCACAGTAAATAGGCAATTTAACAGGCAAAGAATTTGCAATCTAAATTTAGATGTGAGAGAACAACCAACACTGTGATTATGGACTAAGGGAGTATGAGAACCACAGCCTTCACCTCAAAAGATAGCTGCTTGGGTCCGGCACAAGTAATGTTTCATTGATGCTTCTATTAATTTTAAAGATATCATTGAATAAGCTTGGGCCTCATCACAATAGAAACAAGCTTTACTGGGTGGTGGAAAGAGAGGGGGACAATACCTCTGTGAGTAAGACTTTAAGAGCCCTTCCACTACGAACAGATTAGGGACAGGAAGAAGGGGTCACCCATGCTCAGATCAAGGATGCAGTCTTTGAGACATAACTGTGAACAAGTATAAGAGGCACTTAAAGTTGCAGTCTAGAGAGTTACAGAAAGTCTTTCAAGCCAGTACAAGGAGTTTGAATGTGATATGTGGTCATTAGGAAACCAATGAAGGATTTAAATGGAAGAGAGGCTTGGATGAAAACACCCTTTTTTTTTTTTGGCAAACCGAGAGGGAACAATGAAGAAGACCATAGAGGAAACCACTGCAGTGATCATCCAACCACCAGTGCATTCCTGCACCATATCCAGCATGGTTACTTGCACAGTCTAATCAGGGAGGCTCCATGGCAAACACCCCTTTCCAAACATGGACCTGGGGCAGGAACTTGGATCTTGCTGTGCTTGCCACACAGAGACAGCAAACAGAACCAAAAAAAGCTGGTTTGCCTCGCTGCGAGAATTTTAACAGATTTTGCCGATATTCTCTGCATGAGAGGAGTCAATAAAGTGACAAAAAGAGAATGTCTGATGCTACCCAAGCTTCAAACACACTTCCCTCATGGCTTTTCACAGTTGATGCTTGAGGTATATATATAATCCTCTCACTTATCAGACACATGCACACCCTTCTGCCCACCCACTTTCAAAATACGGAAGTATTTACATCAGTGCAAAGACCGAGGTGAAGGTGAAAAATGGTTGGAAAAAATGAACAGATTATGTACAGATTCATTCATTACGATTCTGTTCATATTTTGCAGCTTCAGAAGCTTAACTTACATAAAAATGTTAGTTTAGCCACTTCACAGCAGGTTAATGTTCAAAATGGCAGCTGAGAATGAAGTAAATTATTAAAATTAAAATTATGGGAAACACAAGTCCAACATACAAACCAAATACATACTGCCAAATACATACTACCCACTGGCAGAAATAATTTTTTTTAAGATAGGTCTTCTGTCATATAACATGCAGGGTTCCATTAAAATGAAAAAACCTAAACAAACCATGGATTACTTCCTCAGGTCGTGCACAGTGGTATAGCTATACTCGTCTTCCAATCACGCACAGCGAGAAAAAGAGTGTCTGATTATTCCAAAAAGAATACTGCTTCTCAGGCAAGAGAACTGTGAATTACACTCACAAAACTATCTGGTGGGATTTACACAAGCTCATAAATGTGTAGAGGTTCACCATGAAGAATAAGCAACTGAGAAGTCTTTTCCAAGCGAACAAGCATCTTCTGCTTTTTCGTTTGCCAGTCCTCAGAAATAGTCATTGTGAGTTAACCTGCCATTGCTGGAGTTTTATGTTTTTCAGGGAAGTATCTCTTCTACCTTGCTTCTAGCTATGACTTTATTTCACTCTTTCTTTAGGACCCGATGTTGTCTGTCCTCTGATGGGGCAACAGCCTGGAGGAGCAACATCCGACCTGAGCAAGATATCTACAAATGCTGTCATCTGATTCAGTTGTTTTAACTCACCTCAGAGTTAATAGTGAGGAACAGGCAACTCCAGAACCTGATTCCCCTCATCCATACGCAGATTTCTAAAAGAGGCCAGATGCATTGTGCCCTCAAGAGCGGAAAAGGAAAGGGCTCCTTTCTTGCCACTGACTGAAAAGGGGAGGACAGGGAGACTAGCTAAGAGACAAGAGAGAAGATAATAGTTAAGAGACTAGATATTTAAATTGTTGATACAAGACAGAGGCACACTGTCTTGAAAAAACAATTTTCTTCCATGTTTCAGAAGCAGAAATATTTTGTCCCTGACACTGTGTTGCTATTCTTTTCTTTTTTTTATTTCTGTTATAATTCCACAGCATTAAAAATTAGACTTTTTCCTTTTTCTCAGGGAGAACAACTTTCAGGATTTCAAAATGGAGATGAAAAGGTATCCAAAAGGAACAAATCTGGAATAAACAGATGTTCTAATGATATAATTGGGCTGAGCAGAGGAATAACATGATCTAAAGGACATCTAATGACAATCAAAACCACATCTGCAGCATTTTATTCATATATCTGCTAGGCAGAGAGAGAAAACACAATTGGTGCAGAATCTGAGCCCCATGAAAAACAAAAGGATTTTTTTCCATTGCCTTTTGTGAAAATTGGATTAGATTCTTGGTGCTCATAACAAAACATCTAGTTTATTAGAATATCATCTAATGAAAAAAGAAACACAATGGGAACATATGTACATTTTGTAAAACTGAAAGGCCTTTCCCCTTCCGTTTCAGCCTCAGGGTCTTCAGTTTAAATAACGTTATCTACAAGCAATTACAATTCTCCAGGCAACTACCATGCTGCAAGCATTGGCCACTAAATAAAAGTCTCAGAGGACAGAAGAGGGGGAAAAGCAGATAACTTGAGTGAATGACAAACCCCTGTTCATTTATCAGGAATCAGCGGAAACATTTCTTTGAGTATGTACATATTGGACTTTGTGCGTACTTACCAACTATCTTAATGCGGTTATTAAATACAAGGTCATGACAGTATTAAAGATGAAGCACTATGGTACCACACCTAGGTGATATCTCTGGCATGTGAAGGTCTGGAAATAATCTGCTGCTTATCAGAGCTTTGAGCAGGGCTGGATGCTGATCTGAAGGAGGGGGTGGGGAGCTGCAGGATGCCTCCTGTGACCCCATGAAAGCCACGTTTGCCACCCCAGGCAGTGCCACTTGGAGGGGAGCTACCAATTCTGATGTCTCTAAACCTTCCTGGTAAATCTATGCATTTTATCATTCCAGGCAGGACAGAAAATGAAGCTCCAGGCTGCCTTTCTCCAAGCTGAGCTTTGTTACGCTGTGACAAATAGCATTCTGGTAAAACTCTCAGTTTACAGCCAAAAAGGTTGTGCAGTATCATGTCAATGTGCATTTTTCCAGGTTATCTCAGCAAAGGGAAGTATGGTATGCACTTCTTTAAAGCTTGGAAATGATGGGGATGAACATGCAAAATCTTTAAATCTGGAAATGTATCACTGTGATGCACTGAAGTACAGCCTAATAATCTGCAAGCAGGGTTGTTACAGCATGGTGGTGACGTGAAATTTTCTAAACATTAATGAATGTAGTAATATTCCTGTAAAGCTCTTATTTTGCATGTGAATTTTAAGATTTTGAAAGAGAATGTTCTACTCTATGGTCGCAGGCCTTTCCAAAAGGACATCTGCTTCCAGTTATTCAAACACAGTCTCTGCTTCCAACCTGAGTATTATAGTTTGATATGCAGAGAGAATGCGCGTGGAAAGAGCAGGTGTTTAGATCATGGTTCTTAACTGGATCGCTTTCAGGATATGGTTCAGAATTCCATTTTAGTTCAGAATGAATCAGGATTAATTTTGTATAGTGTTTTATGTGGTTTTGTGATATTTGTGTGGATCACTCATTCTTATTTCTGGTCTGATAAGACAAGTAGTCTTATGAGATCCTGTCTTCAGATTAACTAGCTGAAGTCTTGTACCTTTCATGGTTTGAATAATACATGTCACTAAAGACACAGGGGCAAGTTCTTAGTGTCTTGATGATTTATATTGCTGCACACCACTGTCTTGTCACATTGACATCTACAGCACACAAAATGTGACGGTTCTGTCTTTCACATGCTGATTATTACTTTAAAACTCTGTAAGATACGGAAGTGTGAGAAGTCATAAGGCTACCTTCTTGTCACATTATATGAATTCTTTTTTTTTTTTTTTTTTTGTTTCCCTGAATGGTCTATCCCTGGAGCAATACTTCTGTAAATAAACACTTAATGGAGAAGTGAGAATTGTTTGAGAGAGTTCCAGAAGTTTTCGTATTTCCTGCAAATTTTCCTTGTTTGGAAGACACAAATCTGCTGGTTTATATCATGTCAGGCTTGCAGCAGGTTTGAAAGGCCATCTGTAGCAAGGGTACTGTCTTATATCATGCTCTTTCCCTTCTAGTGCTCTGAGAGGAGATATTGAATGCTTTGTGGGAACTTTCCTGAATTCCTAATGCTCACGCCCTTCATGATCTTTCCAGATGAAATAAATTATTAAATGACTAGCGCTCATTTTGACTGTATGACTGGATTTCTCAAGCATTGGCAGAGGTGTGTGTGCTCATCTCAATACAACTCCCTAATCAGGAATCACTGAAGTCATTTGAGGGCTACATGGTACCCCTGTGAAACACTATGTTGTGTTGAGCAACCACTCAGTTTGACTGCCCATCTTCAGAGTTGATGCTGGAGCCCAGATCCTCAAGTGCGCTGAGGTGCCTAACTTCACTAAACTGAGGATTAGGGTCTGTTTGTCCTGACAGGCATTTCTAGCCATAAGCCGGAGGAATGGGTGCAGATGGAGAATGAGTTTCTTTCCCACTCCTAGAAATAAGCATTTGAGCTGAGGAGAGAAGCACACTGAAAGTTTCTAAGACATTCTTCTGCATAGCTTAAGGATTTATTTTTCTGTTAGAGAGAGCCTAATGCATTTCACTATGTTCTCAGCAAAGCACAGTCTTGGTTCTGTCCTTGTGCACTTTGGGAGCTCATGGCTTCATTTTTTCAAGCCCAGTGATCTGTCTGTATTTCTACCTGAGGCTTCTGATGTGCTTCTGATAAGCTAAAATTACAGGTGAACAGGTAAAACAAGAATTCAAGGGCATTGCTGAAATGCTGGGCTCAGCATCCCTTACTCGTCCCCTTCTATCACCACCTTTGTTTTTCTACGTTAAGAACATAACAGCAGCTGAGAAAAAAAATTCATAGACCCATGCCATTCTCTGCCTCCTTATCTGGAACTCATCAGGGAATCTGACTACTTTCCATTCGCATGAGAAAAAAAGAGTAATCTTTAAGTTCATTGAGAAATGTGAGTTAGATAGGAGTAAGATGTATTCAGATACTACGCTAATGATAAGGATGGGTGAATGCATGGATGTATGGGAGTGATTTCTGCATAGTAAAGTTAGAGTTTCCAATATGAAGCTTTATCTTTCACTCTCCTCCCATAAATTTAGCCTGAAGAGTGGAACTGGATACATTTTTCTGAGATAATATATTACACAAAAACCATAGATTTCATGGTCATTTTAAGCCAGGAATGCACCAGAAAGATGCAATCCTGTACACCCTCACATTCAATTTCTTGTTGCCACCTTCTTTCCCTTCTACTGCACGTGCACCTGTGCAGTGTGCACTAAACCAGGTCCCACAGGTGATATGGAGAACTTGCAGAACTTGCAAGAAAAAGACAGGGTGCCAATCTCTCCCTTCCCACTCCATCCTCCCAATCTAGCTGTGCATAGATCCATAGTGATTTTGCTGGCACTGAATGAGAGATAGTAGTGGGCGATCAAAAGGCAGAGGAGGAGAGATAGGGGAGAATGATTCTTCAAGCTATCTGCCTACATATCTACCTATGGCAGGACCCAGGGAGGCTCCAGGCACAACCCCCACACTGGGGGGCCTCTTTTCCTATTCTGCCAGACTTCTGCAATTCTTTTTCTTACAAAGCTAAAATACTGCTTGGTTTCTTTGTGTAGCTGTGTGTATATGCCTATGTGTGGAAGTGCGTAAGTGTGCGTAGGAGACCTGATATTTCAATAAGAAGGTAAATATTTGTGACCCATACCTGGTGAGAAGTTCATTCCAGTATCTCAGCAGGGTTGTTTGAGAGATTAACTAGTCATTGCTGGAATATGAGGGCCATTGCCAACTGCTTTGAAAGTAGGTGCTTTCCCCAGGAAAGCTGGGGTCATTGTGATACCAAATGGTACAGTGATGCAGATCTGTAACACAAACATGAGGGCTCTTGCTCTTTTCTGCCCCCAGCCTGCTTTGCACACGTATTCCTGTCATACGATGCAATGCGGCAGTCTTGTGACTGCACAGCCTTTCTTCTCCCCCACACCCACACTCAGGTTTCACCCGGCTCTGTAATCATCTCCACCAGGTCGCAAAGGATGAAAAAATGCAAGTTCAGCTACAATGGTAGTCCCAAACCAGCTCACTTATAAAACATAAAATGGGAGCCCTGCAGAGCTCAGTCGATTGTGTCTCATGAATCCCAAAGGAAGAGTCATTAGCAGGACCATCGGGGTTCATTTCATTGTTGCCTTTAGTGCCTTTTCATATAAACCTGGAGTTTAGCTGATTTCTGATAACTCCAGCCACAGCTGATGGGCAGGCAGCTCCTTCCAGAGGAAAATACCAGTGTCATTGTGAAGGCCTGCTCTATGTGCACTACTCCTCAAAGGCTGAAAGCAAAGTATGCCTGCATGCAAACAACAGCGCTGAAAAAGCTCAGATGATGCTGGCTGATTGCTTTCAGCTAAGTGACCCCAAGCAGGGTGTCCTGGTAGCACTTATTCTTGCCCTTCTAAGTCAGCAAAGAAAACCAGAAAGAGCCTATTTTAACAGCCTGTGTCTCTGCTTGGCATTTGAAGTAGTGAGAGCTCTGAAATGTATTCCTGCTACAGGTAGGAATTAGAAAGAGATCGAGTGTGCCCAAAAATATTCATTCAGTGACATGAAATTCATGCAACATTCGTGTTGCTACCCTGCTGGATAGGCTGGCACACCATGTGAATAGGCAGGCAGCTTGAAAGAGCAGACATTGTTGTTGATATACACACATGTGTATATACACGTCTATCTAAACTTTGTATTTACTGCAAACAGAGCTCAACAAATCATTTGCACTAAGTGCTTTTCAATGAGTACTATTCTTATCTTCTGTTCCCTGCTTACCCATTAATGCTTTTGCCATATGTTTCCCAGATTCTTCAGTTTTTGGACAAATGATATCTAGTCAACACTTAAATTGTGCTACTTCCTTGGAGCTGCTTGGACAACCTACCCATTCATCCTCTGAACCAAACAAGGAGACAGACAAATCACCAGGACTCCAGACAGTAAGGCTGTCTGCTGAACGAGACACTTCTTCAATGGGGAGGGCAGAGAGGAGTAGTAAACTGATGCTCAGCTGAAGCCATCTTCCTATTCAATCCCCTACTTACTTGCTTTCTCAAATCCAGAATCAGGCAGAGAAGATATTGTCTACCTTGAGACATGAGGTATCAGCCAAATAGTGGTTTTCATTCCTTGTTGCCAGGTGGGCTGGGGGAAAACTGAAGTGTAAGAAGATGATGACTGTAAGAGAGAGGAAATGTAATTTATTCGTTTCAAAAAATCAAAAAATGACTACTGAAGAAAAAATTTGTATTGTTTCCTCAGGTCTGTTTTCAAGTGCAGTTTCACTGATGGACTTGGTTACTGTACAAGCCACTCCCTGTACCTTTAAAGAGCATTTAGGTCATTGCCTCATCTGAAGTGCAAGAGCTTCTTGAAGCAGTTTCCACAGCATTCTCAGTCTCCAATCACCATGTCAGCTACATTTCCAGAACTCAAGAGCCCGTAGAAACTGCCCGCATGTACGGTTGGATCCTGCATGATTAATTTGTGCTACTGAGATGACCTAAGTCAGCTTGCAATCTGTGCAGAATCTCACCTTGCAAAGAACAGAAAGAGAAAACGACAGTGTTTACCGTAAGAGAAATAATCCACAGATATTGCTCTAGAGCTGCCACTGCTAGCTGGGGAGTTTTTCATACAGTCCTCAGTTTAATTCGCCGCAGCCAGCTCTGCAGCTTGCCCCACGTGCAGCGCCACAGACTTCCACCAAACCTTACAGCACCTCTCTCCCAAGCCTGGGTGTGGTCCACAGTCCACCTCCGATGAGTCCACCACCTTTCCACATAGCCCGACAATCCACTTTGTCCCAGTCCCATGAACAACCATACAGCTCAACTCTCCCACCCCTGGAATGCACCCTCAGCATATTTCCCCTTCGACGCCTGCACGACTCCCTACAAAGCTCTGCACCCTATCTCCCCAAGTCCTGCCTCCTTCACAGTCCGCTTGCCAGTCATGCCATTGCCAGAGCAACAGCTAAGTGCCAGGATCCTGGGAGCTGTGTATTGCTGGCACTTTTTTGAAGTCCATGATTCCTAGGTGCTTGGTTTGTGTGTTGCCAGTTGAATGAGCCTCCAGAGAGTGCTCCGGGGCTGCTCGAACAAAGTATTTAAGGGCATGCCTAACTTCTGGAGCAGAAGTGATGGCATTAAAGGCAACAGAACTATTCACACACTCATAAATAAACATTTGCACCACTGCTTTGCCAGACTGGGGCTGATTTCATTTGAAAATCAGCCTTACAGATGAAGCCCTTAGTGTCTGAACCTTTCTCCTGCTGTTTTTAATAGAAAATGTCCTCATTTAGAAACAGGTCTTTCCCATGCACACCACAGGGGAAAGTAATTATATGTGATAGAAGTCATGACTTCTAAGAGGAGATATAACGTGTCTGATTCCCTGCCTTCTTTATAGACTTATGCTTAGGTCATTGCTGGTTTAATTAACTCTTAAATTTTAATTATCCTGTGGACTATAGATCCGAATAAATGATCTGATGAACAAAACCTAGCTTTTAGGTCAGCATAGCAAAACTATTTTTAATGTAAGAGGGAGAAATTGCTCAATTTAACTACATGTTCTCCAATCCTGCTAGTCTGCTTTGACCATCTGATTTCATTAAAAGCCGGAGCAGCTCCCAGCAAAACAAGTCACATGCTCAGGGTGAAGGGAGATGCATGACTCTCTTGATCCTCCCTGCAGTACCTGTACCGTCACACTGAGTCCCTATATAATCACACCGCCAACAACTGTCAGGTCTCACATGCCGAACATGAGACTGGGAAAGCAGATGTTGGTTGCTTTGCCTTTTCACCTCTTTCCCCTCCCTTCCCTTCTCCCAAATGCCCTGTATCACAAACACCTGCCGAGCAGCACCCTGCTGCGATCCACCCACCGGGTGCAGCTGGTCAGTGGGTCACAGATCAGGTTGACCAGCTGCCTACAGCGTGGGGAGCTGGGGTGTGTAGGAGAGGCCTTGGCAGCTGGGGATTTGCCATCTGAGAGACCATGTGTCCCTAGGACCTTGCAGGAGGTGGCACCTGCTAGCCACTGCCTGTACCTGGTGTGACATGGCTTCAGGATCCTGGGGTGATCTGTGGGGCTGGCTGCTTTCCCCTTCAGGGTGCTACAGGATGGAGCAGTCCTGGGCTCCTCAGGGCAGGGATATTGCCCTGATTCCCCTTTCACACCAGTGTCATCCCCCTGGCCAGCAGAGCATAAAACCAAGAGAAGCAAGCTGCAGTCAAAACTATTGTATTATCCTGTGCCATATACATTTATCCTGTCTGTATTCATTCCTATGCAGAATGAACTAAATAGAAACAAATGAACCCCACATACTAAATGTGTCTAGGAATTTAGCAACCCAGCTTGTGCTTCCAGTGAGATTCGGTGGCACTAAAATTGTAGGCATTTTGACACACCTGCCTTAAGACCCTACAGAAAAAGCCGAAACCAAATTTTTAAAAAAACTTTAAAAAGAAGAGGAAGTATTTTTAAAAGTGTGTTTTCTTAAATGGGTTCCTAGAGCCATGTGAGGAAGAACAGCCTACATTCAGCTGAAATGTGAGTGGCAGTGACAGATACCCTGTTGAGGTGGTGGAGGCAAGAGGCATGAGGCTACGTTTGGTGCTGATACACTTACTGGGAAAGATAAACAGGTGCAAGTGGGTTTAAAGCAGAAAACTAGTGTGACTTCCTTCAAATTTGGTATGCAGGGTGTGTGCAAACCAGGACAGCTTGAGCATTCAGGGGCAGGGAGGTCAAGGAAAAAGAGTTTGGCAGGACAGAAAAACAGCCTGCTACACACTCTTGAGTCTTCTGTTTGCCTTGTCCAGCATCCCTGGTGGAAGCTTCACATATTAACCATACATAAGGGTATGGCACTACGTAGCGTAAGGCCTGGCCAAGGGCTGCAGCCGTCGTGCCTGTCCAGAGCAGCCATGCCTGTGTAGGTGACCTACGCACAGGACAACATTTCCTGATGTGATGCTGACAACTAGGCGATTTTTTACAAGCCTCCTGTTTCCAGGAGTGTTGCCCTTGGTCAAATCTTGATGAGTTCACCAGAAGCTGGGAGTGCTTGGTACAAATGCAAATCCATCCACTTTTGTATGAATGTAAATGTCTGCCTCAAAAAAGAAACTCTGCTCAAAGACATCCGTAAGATGCAGCTGCTCGTTCCATAAATCATTTTGCTGGGAAGAGTCAGTCAACCTGATAGAAAATGAAAATTAGGGCTGGGATCCCTCTTGCAGCTTTGCACACTGGTGCTGCAAGGAGCATCTCTGCATCCGAGATAGTCCTTCAGACTCGCCTTGACCGTAGGGGAAGGAACAATTGCTCCTGGGACGTGACTCCCCTTGGTCCCAAGCAGATGTCTGCAACAGGGTGAGGAGGTGCCAGCAGCCGCGCAGCTGTCCCCATCCCATCCCTGCAGCGGCCCCCACAGAGCAGCAGGAGCACTCCAGCTCAGCCCCTTGGCTAATGCTCACCGTTATCTCCCGATGGATTGCAGCAGCAGCGCTTTTATCTGATTGCAGAGACTGGGCTGTTAAGGTGACAACTGGTTCCCAAGCTGGCTAATTGGGGCCATATCCAGCCACCTCCCCTCTCCCGCCACACCACCACCCACCACGGAGGGAAGCAGGTGCCCCTCACCAGGGCAGCTTGCACTCGCGCTGCGCCACGCAGGCCTGGGCAGCCACAGCACAGGCTGCAGCCGCACAGGGTGCAGGTGGTTTGGGCAGGCTGAGGTGGGAGCTGGGCCCTCGGGCGGAAGTGCAGGGCCAGCATGGGTGCAGGCCCTGCCTGCTGGAGCTGCTAGGAGCAGGGAACATTGCTGAGGGCAGTTGGAAAAGCCACATGGAGCAGGCCAGACCCACTGCTGGCCTTTCCCTCAGCGTGCTGGTGTGGGGTGCAGCCATGCGGCCTCGCTGAGCACCTGGCAGCCCCTCTCTGGCCCTCCAAAGCCCTGCGGAGGAGAAGGCAGCCCTGATGGGCCTTGAGCCGCTGCTCACTCCCCTCACCCAAACGCTTCTTTTTAATAGCTGATGTAGTTGGATTCTAGTTAAAATCGCTGTGACCGGAGGCAGGGATAAACCCATAGGCAAGAGATCAAGTGATTAAGACCAGAAAACAGAGCCAGGCCTGCAGCACTTCAGGACAAGTCACCAGCAGCCCCACAAGGAGCTCTTTGTACTCTGCCGGGCAGCACCATCAGCAACCCCACCGCGCCGCAGCTGCGCCGACGCGTGCCGCGCTCTCTGAAAAACAAACCTCTGCCCGGGGGTCGCGGCTTCGGGTATTATTAAAGCGTGCTGGTATTTCTATGGGGGCTTCTCTTCCCTTCCCCTCCCACTTCTTCACGTCCATCCCTCCCTGCTGCATGGCACCCAGGCGGCACAGCAGCCCAGGTAGCCCCACCTGCCAGCCCCAGCAGCTACTAATTTACCTCCCCAGCTGCCCACAGCCGGTCAGATTTTCAGCATTGCAACATTATTAGCTGAGTCTACCAGAGAGGCTCGTGATCAGTAAAAAGGGCAGCTTTTATTGCAGTTGTCTGTCCTTTACTCATAAAAACACCGCCTTTTCATCTTCTTGCTTTCTGCTTGTCAAGTTGCTGGTCAGGGAGCAAAGGAAATGCCTACTTAGACGTCAGGGAAGGTGACATGGCTGTCAAACATGCAGGCAATTCAACATCCCGGGGAGCCACAGGATGGCTGCAAAGACAGAGGCGAGTGTGGATGCATTGTGCCAAAAGTAATGTTCCAGCAGTTCGCAGTAAAATGTTAAATTGATTTAAATTAAATTGAGTTAATCACTGTGGAACTGCTGTACTGCCACATACACTCACCTTTCTTTGTACCTGGTCCCAATCCTCATCTATTGCTGCAGCACTGAGGATCTCCGCTGCGATCAGGGATTTCCCAAACAGGAATACAGCATGGCAAAGCATCTGTGCAGAGTCTGATCCATCTGCTACATTTGCGTACTTGCTCTGCGTACTTGCTCTGCTGTGAGTCAGACCTAAGCAGTAAATCCAACATGCCAGCATATATATGACTACTGTGTGTGCAGAGATTATCTGTGCTGCATGTGTGCACTTGCAGTGATGTTATCATCTGTATGAAAATACACAGATGTTCTTGACCAATATCCAGATATGCAGATTATAATCACATAGCCCAGGAACTGTGAAGGGACCCAGAGGAG
Source organism: Balaeniceps rex (assembly GCA_013401315.1). Classification (NCBI taxonomy): domain Eukaryota; kingdom Metazoa; phylum Chordata; class Aves; order Pelecaniformes; family Balaenicipitidae; genus Balaeniceps; species Balaeniceps rex. Next base: position 34,629 of record VYZW01027859.1, on the reverse strand, counting down.
AGAATATGAGGAAACTGTACTCAGTTTAAGACTCCTTTTCCCTGCCTTAGCAGTGTAGAAAGTGCAGTTAGTGTAAATGCAAACAGGGCCTGCAGAAATTTCCTCAGCAGACGTCTAGTAGCACACCGCAATCAGACACACAGCTACTCCTGAGCAAACGCTTCATGCCTTAGCTGACATATGGCATTAAGCTAATGTAAGTTATACAATTACCCACCAAATGGTTATCACTGAACTGATAGCTTGTACAGTAGTAGCTTTCATGGCTAATAACTGAAAATAGAACCAGACCTCATATGAGCTGTGTAACTGTGCCCTGTTTAAAATTAATTTCTATTATGTGGTAGGATGGGTTATATTTACACCACAGAAGCAAACCAATTACCAAACGTAATTTTTGCAAAAATAAAATTACTATAATTATTTTGATTGTGTTGGCTAGAAAATTAGATTTTTAATTTTTATAAGATGTTAAGAGTTTTTGAAATACATAAGGGCACAGAAAAATTGGATAAAAAGAACAAATGTGCCTTTTTAAATGAATGTGCATTGGTCATCATGAATGAACAAGCTCAGTAAAGAGGTTCCCACTCCGGAATGTTGGACACAAAAGTCAATTATCACTTTGCAACCTCTTAAATATGTCTGTAATATTCAGACAGTCAGGATATAGCGATCTCTGTGTATGCACATTGCAGATGTTCCTCTCCCATGCCTCTCCACATGCTGATCAAATGACGCTTTCTGTCCTGGAACTATATTTCATCCACATGTTCCCTCCATCCTCACCCACTCTTCCCAAGAACAACAACAGAGCGCTCTGCATGGATATATTAACAGTGAGAAAGTGATGACTGGTTACATGAGTCTGGACTTGCTCAGGCTCACAGCTGGCCAAACAAACCTCCCTGCATGCTGTAGCCCGCTCTTCTATTGATGAATCACAAGCAGCAATTGAAGCATTTAAAAGCAATAAACTAGTTTCTACTAGCCTGCATTTCAACCTGCTATTTTAAGGGGGATATGTTGGAGTGGGTAAAGTAGCTTGAGCCCTTCTCCTTTCATTAGCTCTGGCTGGTATCAGGTGGTTTCTTCATGGCTGCAGGGCTGACAAGCTTTCCCATTTCTATTGAGACTGCACCCTGCATATATTTTCCTTTTCAGTAGTCACAGAACTTATTGGGTGATTTGAACCAGATTTGACAACCCTCAAATATATTGTTCCTGCAAAGTTCCTGCAAGGGTCACAAAACCAGGCAGCTATTGAAGGGAATTATAAGTGAGGGTCAGACCTTCAGAAACTATGGATATTATCTGCAGAAAGAAAGAGAAAGTCAGGTAAAAGCAATGAGTACTAAACATGAAGTCAGGTTTCTAACAGGGCTCTGTCTCTTGACTGCTTTAACAGACCAATATTAAGATTTTCTGTCCCCTTTCCAGATTCCCCTGCACTTTTTCACATTCCAACTCCCCTCCAGAATAATGTTCTGGCAGTAAAAACCTTTGAGGGTTTTATTCTTATCTTGCATTTGATTCAAATCAACAAGTAGGTTCAAAAGCTAAGGGGAAAGAGAGCTACATATACAGACAGCTCACTTAGGTGTCTTTCCATTTTTAAAAAAGGCTAAAATGTGAATCAAAGAAGCATGCCAATAATTCTTGTTTTACACCAAAGATTTTTTTTTTTTCTTCTGCTCATGGAATAACTTCATTTGTGACAAAAGGTTTTGTAAAAGCCCAGGTATTTCTCACGGACAGTTTACAGAAGTGGCCATGTACTGAAAATAGTTTTAGGTTTCTCCTTCTGGTGTAGCCTTTCTCTGTTTCTCTCTTATCTGGCTGGAAATTTCGGAAATCTTTAAGCTTCAGGTTCACAGAAGTACTACCATGCACAAGCTCATAGTTATTTGCTAGTCCTGGGATAGGCTCCTCATACAGTGCAGGGGAGCCAAGCTGATGGGACACTTTGACAATGGGACTAAAACTCCTGTATTCCACTTCTCCTTGCAGGCAGGTATCTGAATACTTTCACTTAGTATTCCCAGGCCTTAATTTACATTAGAAAGGATATGTCAGTGCTCTTCCTTCCAATACACTGGGTTGGTGTTTACCTGCTTGTAAAATGTCCTTTTAACTAGAGTGCTCAAGGTCGTGCCAGAAGCAAAGATTTCTTCCTCTGGAAATCTGAGGTTTAAATTCCCCCAGGCAGAGAAAGGACAATTAAACCTGTGTCAACTGACCATAACTCAGCTGGGCATTTTCACCCTTTACCAGGTACATAAATACCTCCTTCTACTCCCGCTATGTTTTAAAACCAACTGTCATTGCGTTTTGAATGCAGTGTGCTCACTTTGGGATCTCCTCAGAACACCTGCTAGATTAAGTTATTAAGGGGAGATGAGCAGAAAAAGTTCCTGTTTATTGATCCTGATGTGGAACAGAAATGAGACAGGCTTCAAGCTGCTCATCACTGCCAGCCCAGAGGACTTGCATGTGGAGTTTGGGCATTGCCAGGATGGGCCAGTAGCTGAGAAAGACTTTCTGGGACTTTGTTTTAAATGTTTAACTAGGGTAGTGATGTTCTTTTATTGGCCTGAGAGAATTGTTTGAATTCCTGCATGTCCCAAAGACTACGATTATGCTGTTTCAGCTCTTGGGAGAAAAAGCTCTGCACCAGGTGCAAAGAACAGACAACCAAGTATCTGCACCCTGAAGGCTCCTGGGACAATGAGGAATTCCAGCCTGCAAACTGCACTTCTTGCTGAAGATAAAGGAAAAAACTCTCAAGATCCCTGCTTGATTATCTTTTGGAGTAAAATGCTTTTCCTACGCCAAATCTGGCCATTGTCATGACCCTGAGAATCAGAGGAAGATACAATAAGCAGAAAGCTGAGACTACATAGTGCCTTCTGTCAGCGGTCTAACACTGCCGTTGTCCCGTTTCCAACTGGTGACCTAGGTCTGATACTTCAGAGGGTGGTAGGTGGGCAGGGAAGTAATCAAAATATATCTCGGAGGCAGAGAGAAGGAATCCTTTCATAGCCTGAAGGCAATCATGTGAGGTCCTCACAACTGATTGTAGGCTGTGATTTGACATTTCTCCCACCAAAGGACATTTATCAGTGATTGGATCTTGTCATGCCTTTGTCAGTAAAAGTTTAAAAGCTCTCTACTCTCAGATGTCCCCAAATCACCTCAGGCTTCTTTTTTTCAGTAAACTGAGTAAATTATGGTCCTTATGTCTCCCCTCCTACAGTCTGCTTGGCAGCCCACAAGTCAGCTTTGTGGCTCCCCTTTGAAACCTCTGTAGTATTTCCTCAGCCTCCCTTAACCAGCAGGGACCAGAAATGCAAGCCAGCTTCTAGCAGCGGCTAACTAACGCCATATGCTCACGCCTCTACTTGTGCTTTCTAAACAACTATTAAACACTTTTGACAGAGTGCTTAAAGCACTTATTAAAGGTAACAGCAATAGTGTTCCTGAAGGTAAACCTTCACTGCACTTGCAGTTACTCACCTGGGATGCAGGAGGTGCTGGGGTTCAAATGCTGGGTTTGGCACAGGCCTCTTGGGCAATCTTAAGAAATGAATTTGACCTTTCTGTGTTGCCATCACTCTTACCTCAGCCCCATTTCTGTAGGACATGTACAATACTTGCACTGCTTTGTTTCCACCTGGTTTATCTGCAGGCCCATCTGCACAGATGGTAGCTCTGCCCGCACTCTGAGTCAGCCGAGTGAAAGCCTTCTCCAGGCTGGAAGCTGTTTAGACGTGTTACTGAAGGCTGTGCCCATGCTAATGTTTCCTGCTTCCCCATGGAGAAAAAAGGCATGCCAAGGAGTTGAATTTACTGTTGTGGGGCTCCTCAAATGTAAAAATTGCTAGTGCTTTCCAGCACACTGGGAGACACAGAGCCCTGGTGCTGATGCAGCCTCCAGTCTGACATGTCTCTTGCCCAGCATCTAATTCCCCCATTTGGGCTCAGCCTGCTTTCCTCCCTCAGCCCCTCCCCAGCCCTCCTGGACAACCGCACGAAGGCTGCATTACAGCAGACAGATCTCAAAAGCAAACAGGCTGGCAGAGGCAGTCCCTCCCCTGTCACTAACCCCTTGCTAGGGGAGAAATCATGTAATTTCCCTGCTGGGAACACACTTGTCCCTGTGTCGCCACAGGGGAATGCTGTCGTGACACAGCAGCACGGTCCTTTCTGATAACGTGGAGATTCCTCGGGCTGCACAGACACTGGGTCAGGTATCTCCTGCATGCCCAGCTGCCCCAAGAGCTCTCCTGAGAGTCATGGCTACTGCCACTGGCAAAACACCAAACCTCTCATATGCTGTCCCTCACCCTGCAGTTGCAAGCTTTTATACTGCAGTGAGTTTAGGATGAAGTACTGTATATACTCAGTCTATAAAATTACAATTAATTACATGATCCACTGGCAGTGTTGTGGATTTATTACAGCCGGGTAATAAAATGATTATCTGTAGGTGGAAAGTGCTAAAAGCAATCAGCCTTGTTCCTAAAGCCTTTGTTCTTACAAAAAATAAATAACAATGTGAACTACAAGCCCCCTTCTCCCCCCATCACCACTAGTGGTGGAACAATGCTGATTTATGTCTTTAACTTTACTAACATTAAAATGATAGCTAAACTTCCTGACACACCTGACTTAAAATAGCCATAGGACATTCAAAATTATCTTTCAAAGTGTGGGTATATCCAGGCACTTTTACGGCACAGAAGCAGAAATCATGTAGTGCTTCGTATAACTTTCTGTGACTTCCCTGCACTCTCCCTGTGTGGGCTTCTGAGCCTGTGATAGCGTTGCAGCAGGGTTATATCCCTGCAGCAGAGGGGATGATAACTAAAATGGTACACTGGTGAAGGAACATGTAAACTAGTAAAATTCTAGGGAGAAGATTTTGGTATTGTTCCTGAAGCATGGCCTAAACTAATTTATTCCTCCATCTATAGGTTTAGTCATTTATTTGTAAGGTTTAAGCCTGGGATTGTCTTGTTTAACTCCTTTGAGCAGTTAGCCACCAAACAGTCTCTATGATGCTTGTTGTAGTAAATATATGTCTAGACGTAATTTAGATTAATTCACCATAACAATGTTGTTAGTTTGAATATATTACAATGCAAGTGCATAATGTGTAGTTGAAATGCAAACTCCAAACAGGATTTGCTCTGACCTGCCTGGTGTGTCTTAATATACTGTAATTATTCTAATAGGAAAAGAAATAGGGAGCATGTTCTTCCCTCAGTTAGAACGGGAAGCCTTTACAGAGATGTGTGGAGTTTAATGAACTCAGACCATATATATTCAAGGGCTGATCCTACAGTGTTGCATGGCTTCCGCTTTAACAACCACTGATAACTCCATCCACTCTTTGATTCTTATTTTCAAAAGGGTTATTGAGAAAAAGCAGTGAACATCTTTTTGGTACTCATCTCCAATAGGTGCTCAAGAAACCATTAAGTAGTGGCCACTGTCATCTTCTTGTACAGCTATGATGGTTTGAGACACTTGGACTTCCTATTCCAATTTTCAATAGTTTTTACACCATTTAAGACTCATCCCTGGGTGCTTAGCTTGAAAACAGTGTGCAGGGAGTGATTGCTTTAGACGGCATCCTATCATGGTATGTTTAAATGTAACTGAACATTTCTAAGGTCCTTTTCCATGACACTTACAGAAAAGTCTCTGTGTACTCTTTTATTGAACCAGTTTGAATGTGTGTCCCTGAATTTCTTGCTCCTTCTGCTAGTATTTAACAAAAATAAGAACACCTAAGGGCAGCAAGTTACTTTGCATCAACTTGAATGAGAGCCAGGCCAGGCCAGGCCATGTGTCTGAGAAAATTCTAGTCTGTAAAGTATTTTAGGGTATGTTTTAATGATTTTTTGAAGCTTGTGTCAAGCTTGTTGTTACAGAATGTGAGAAAGTATTATAGCTTATTATGTGGGCAGTTCCCATCTGAAGAGAATTTCATTGCCATACAACCAGAGACTCTATTCAACCTGCCACATGTGCAAGACACATTTATGACTGAGCGGAAGAGACAATTAAAGTGCTTTGTAGTAAGAGAGAATGGGAGTTTCTAGAAGTTGCTGCCCTGGGCAATCGGCCACATGGCAAACCATGGCCACAGCCAAGGCACGTGGTCTGAGAGGTCTCCTTGTGCCTCTTGAAAGCCATGGCACCAGAGACAGTGAAAGAAGAAAATGGATGGTAGAATAAGCCTAGTCACCTTCATCTGGGGTGGAAAGTCCGAGTTTCTTATGGCAAGAACTCTCTGGAAAAGCAATCCTGGAAACTGAGGGCAGCGAAAGGGCTGGCTGCTCTTTGCTCCTACTGTGTTTAAGGCAATAAGCTCCATATATGTTCTCTTATAATGACTGGGATTGCAAGGGAGGGAAATGGCTGATTTACATAGTCATTCTACACCTATAGCAAAAACACTTCTGACTGAATGTTAGCTAGTTTATCAGGCTAATTGGCTGCTATGTGTGCATAGGCAGGCATATATGTGTATGTGTATCTATGCTGACTCTGCTCTATAGTATGATTTGATTCTCCGGGCTCTCCCAGGAGATGTTCACTTCTCTCCGCTGCCACCTTGGTTAGTGGAAGATGTGGATGCTTGGCATCTCCCAGAACTGTGTCCATCTCAAATTACACCTTAGGAACTGATAATTTGATAGCGTGATACAAGCAGTGATCAAGTGAAGCTCCCAACCCTCTCTTGTCCATACATGTCCTGCCCTGGAGTAAAAAGAAATTTTAATACTGAGTTACTTACTTGGGAGATGGACAAATTTTACAATTTCAGAGGAAGTGAATCTGAGGCACATGAAAAGATAGACAATAAGCTCCAGACCACACAGGATCTCTGTGCTAGTTATAGACAGAGAATCTAAGACTTAGGAATCTGGTCTTATGCTTTGACAAAGTCCTTCAACGCCCTTTTAACATCCTCCTGGAAAGCATGTGGTTCAAAAGGTGTGAAGGTTAAAGAAAGAACAAGTCTTCCCCAGGAGGGCTTCTGACAAATTATCTGTCTTGGAAAGAGCAAAGAAATCTGTTCCAAATTCATTCTGATGGCAGGAAATCACTACTGGCTTTGCAGGTATGAATCTAAATAAGCAGTGCATGCCAACCCTGCAGTACTGCAAACAGACTTCTCACATGCCTGCCTACATAAAACCCTGCAGGTAAAAGAGTTACTTTACCCAGAACATTTTGTAAACCATTAATCTAATTTATCCTTCCATGAAAGGTTAGTCTTACAAATGCTCTTCCCCTCACCTTTCCAACAATGAACAAATCACCCTATTAACTAGTTGCTTTCAGGTACTTGAAAGACATAGTCCCCTTCCACATTTTTGGTTGAACTTCTCAAAAATACTGCTTAGTTTTTGTGCAGTTATCTTCAACTTTTCACAAGTATTCCAGTAATTGTGGAACAATACTATAACATGAGTGCGTTAGAAATTCTACAGGAAATCAAAGAGCTATACTATTATGCATTATGTTATACATAAATTGCAAGCTTGGTCTAATCAGATTACTACAGAGCCATTTGGTTGTAAGTTCTTAGCTCTGTTTTTTGAGGCAGAAAGCACTATCACAGTCTAAATCCTTTGGCTGTCACAGTCTAAACCCTATAGAGTACTTCTGAGCAGTCTAAATCCTGTAGATGACTTTTGAGCAATTATTTCAGGTAAATACATTTTAACATGAAATGTCATAAAAACCTTCTTTGGTTCAAACTGAAAAACAGGGAATTTTCTGGGGATGCTTACTAACAGGAGGAGGTGCAGGGATCCATGGGATCCAGGAAGTGACCTGTAATCAACTAATGTATTTGTTAAATGTGCAACCCTCTCTTATCAAATTCAAGGTTGTAGAGAAAGAAAAGAGATGAAAAAAAATGCATTAGAATTAAGACTGTTTGATTTGGGGTTTTTTAGTCATCAATTCTTTTTAAGTTCTCAAACACCTGGCAACAGTACCAGAAGTAAAATTTCCACACAATTTCTTTTCTAGACATTTCCTTCACTGGCCTATTTTACAATCAAATAAAATACAGCTTATAAGATCTGGTCCTTCTTATCTCTATGCAATTACCGAACATTAAGCTCAAAGATATTTACAGGAACAACAGCCTTTGCCCGGTTTTCCACAGCTCTTTCTCCCTCTCTTTCCTCTCACAAGACACTTGACAGAATAATTACCAAGCATGACAATATATCAGATTGATATTCAGTCATCATTTTCCACATGCCTGCCAACTCAATAGAAAATGCGCTGGCAAGCAGCAGTGGCAGCACTCTGCGTGCTGGAGGGGCTCCCATATACAGGGTTTGTCCCAGGACACTCAAAGGGTTAAAAACCACACGGTAATCTCTCCATACTATCACAGGCAATTAATCTTATTTGAAGGAACACATTTTGCCTGTAGACATCATAGACTCGTGGTGTGACCAGGAGAGGGGTACAAAGAACAGAACACAAGAAGGGCTTGTGGGTGATGTGATGGTTGGAGGCCATTTTGAGCATAGTGATCATGAAATGATAGAGTTTTCAGTTCTTGGAGAAGTAAGAGGGAGGTCAGCAGAACTGCTACCTTGGACTTCTGAAGGGCAGTCTTTGGCCTGTTTAGGAGACTGGTTGACAGAGTCCCTTGGGAGGCAGTCCTGAAGGGCAAAGGAGTCCAGGAAGGCTGGACATTCTTCAAGAAGGAAATCTTAAAGGTGCAGGAGCAGGCTGTCCCCATGTGCTGAAAGAGCTGGTGGGGAAGAAGACTGGCTTGGCTCAACAGAGAGCTTTGGTTGGAACTCAGGAAAAAAAGGAGGGTTTATGACCTTTGGAAGAAGGGGAAGGCAACTTAGGAGGACTACAAGGATGTCATGAGGTTACACAGGGAGAAAATTAGAAGGGCCAAAGCCCAGCTGGAACTTAATCTGGCTACTGCTGTAAAAGACAATAAAAAATGTTTCTATAAATACATTGGCAGCAAAAGGAGGGCTAAGGAGAATCTCCATCCTTTATTGGATGTGGGGGGAAATGTAGTGACAAAGGATAAGGAAAAGGCTGAGGTACATAACGCCTTCTTTGCCTCAGTCTTTAATAGTAAGACCAGTTGTTCTTCAGGTACACAGCCCCCTGAGCTGGAAGACAGGGATGGGGAGAAGAAAGAAGCCCCCATAATCCAAGGGGAAACAGCTAGCAACCTGCTATGCCACTTAGACATACACAAGTCTATGGGGCCAGATGGGATCCACCCAAGGGTACTGAGAGAGCTGGCAGCAGTGCTCACCAAGCCAGTTTCCATCCTTTATCTGTAGTCCTAGCTAACCAGAGCTAGCTCCCAGTTGACTGGAGGTTAGCAAATGTGATGCCCATCTACAAGAAGGGCTGGAAGGAGGATCCGGGGAACAACAGGCCTGTCAGTCTGACCTCAGTGCTGGGGAAGGTTACAGAGCAGATCATCCTGAGTGCCATCACGCAGCATGTACAGGACAACCAGGTGATCAGGCCCAGTCAGCATGGGTTTATGAAAGGCAGGTCCCGCTTGACTAACCTGATCTCCTTCTATGACAAGGTGACTTGCTTAGTGGATGAGGGAAAGGCTGTGGATGTCATCTACCTAGACTTTAGTAAAGCCTTTGACACCGTTTCCCACAGCATTCTCCTGGAGAAACTGGCTGCTCATGGCTTGGACAGGCGTACTCTTTGCTGGGTAAAAAGCTGGCTGGATGGCTGAGTCCAAAGAGTGGTGGTGAATGGAGTTAAATCCAGTTGGCGGCCTCTCCAGGCCAGGACACAGCCCACAGGTGAGCTCCTCATCCAGATAAAGAAAGGAGCGCCTGACTCTGTCCTCACATACCTCACAGCTTGCACTCTGCCCTGCCCTCCCCCCACAATGTAAATTAAGCCATTCCCCTAGCTGGATTGCTGGGGGAGCCGCTGTCAAAATGCCCACGGCCTTCAATGAAGCCAGAATTTCACTAGTATTTCTCAAAGAAGAGAAATGTAGTCTGCTACAGGGAACTGACGCTGATGCCTCCTGGCAATGTTTTAGAGACCCCCCTGCAACCTTCCTTCTGCTGATACAAGAACCATTTACACTACGATGCCTGCAACATCAGCCCAAGTGTTACAGAGAGATTTCATTCTCTGGAAGGTGATTATGAAGTACTCGCTAATTATACGAACCGCATTAAAGTGTTCCCAAAGAATATATCAGCATAAGGGCAGAGAGAAGAAGAAACATATTAGGCTATTGGGCTTTTCTTTTTTTCTGCTTGCTGAGCATCCTCCAGCAATATGCATTTACTTTAAATTTATTTATCTGAATTCATTTGAATTTATTATTGTCAGTATACTTCTATCACAGGGAATTATCGTGCGTAATTGTAACTCAAGCTGTGCTGCCAGGTTGGAAGCGGTCAGACAAGATGCAGATTTTATTCCCTGAGTGAAGAATGCAAGTATTTCCATAGCAAAGCATTCATGTTTAAAGTCAAGTCTCCTTGAGTGTGGGTGTTTATAATTCCAGATTCCTTTAGAGCAAATATTTGTGTCTATAAAATTCATTTGCAAAAGATTTGACAGGATGTGTGTGGAAAATAAAGGTCAAAACCATAAAAGTGTACTGAAAAGAATAAAAGTAAGTCCTTGAAGTATGGTGTGTGAGTGTTGGTGTGCATGTATGGGCCATTTTGAAAAAATAACTGTACCTGTGTGGATGTAAATGTGCAGTTCAGAAAATAGATGCATTGTAGGTTGCTACTTCCATAGCCCATAGAGACAGCGTGTGTGTGCGCGCACGTGCATGTACGCATAAAGGACAGGGAAAGGGAAAATGAGGGGGAGAGTGCGAGGAAGATAGGTACAGAGCCAGAATCCTTTTTTTTTTTCTCCCATCAAGATGATTATAGTGTCCTTAGAAACGAGAGGGCTGTACTAAAGATTTTCACTTCAAAGAAAAGTTCTCAGTGAAAGCTCATCCTCTCCTTCTCTCATTAGTAGGCAAAGTCATCTTTAACATAACTGATAATCTAGCATAGAAAAGCAGAGGAGTGTATTTCCCTCCCAAGTCAGGGAAAACATTTCACTGGCATGTGACTGTCTGCAGTGAAAGAAGAAAAAGAAGCAGCAAGAGTTTTAGAGGACTATGAACACAGACGTGCAAATATCAATGCAACTCAGAGATACTTCGGACTATTTGGGAGTAACATTTAGCGTAAGACTCCTGTAGTAGTTTCATTTCTGGTGTCAGTGTCCTGTTTTCTCTAGCAAATATTTTTGGATTGGCTTTTTTCCTTAAATCTGCATTTTAATCCCCCAAATAGACGGGCTGTGTGTGTGAGAGGGAAAAATCTCTCTTACTTGCCTGTGTCTAGATGTTGACAATGGCTCCGTGTGCTCCGTCATGCCCCAAATGCTCCCAGCCATCTGCTGAACATGCCTGCAGCTTTGGCACACCGTGCAGTTGCAGGTGTGCACTGAGGCAGATCTCGTGGCTGCCCACTGCTTATCCGTGTGATCTGAGTTGAACGCATCCTGCACCCTCAGTGTGTAGTGAGGAAGATGCACATCTGAGCAACTGAAAAGAAACATGAAAAGTGCTGAGCTCCCCAACCCAGTTTATAAAACCACGTCCAGCAGCTCTCACTTCTACAGCGCTTATGAATGATTGAGTCCTATTCCAAATTAAATGAATCCATGTTGAATAAATATTATCATGATTTTAATTATCCTACTCATTTAGGGCCAAGTCATAACCTAAGAGGTTCACTTTGTTCAATACATCAGAGCCTAGAGAATTTTCATAGCCTTTTGAATCTTATCTAAGAGATTCCACTGGTCAAGTTTTATTAATTTCTCCAGTTGCACTTGTTCTTTTCCTTTTAATATGCTGTGCAAATGGATTTTGTGGCAGCTTCCTTTTCAGCACTGAATATTTTACAATCCTTGCATTTAATTAGCTGCATTTCTATGTTATTACATGGAGGTAGAAGCTACTATTTAGTGACAACAACAAAAATAAAGACTAAAGGAAGTAAAAAAAAAAAAAAGCTCTATTTTCTTCTCCCTCTTCAAGGAAGACTCGGCTAGCACAAAGGGGAGTTGCAGGTCCTTTTACTGCCACAACCAAAAGCACAAATCAGACATTGATGCTGACATAATGAGCAATTCTGTACGCTTGGGAAACTATCATTCAGCTAGTTTGCATTACAAAAGAGTCAAAGTTATTTAATGGACAAATATGGGTTGAGAGATGCTAGGTCTAAGGCACTACTAATCTGTGTCAAGTATGAAATCAGCTGTCTAATATTAGATGCCAAGTCTCCTGGCATAGAGCAGTGTGAATATGGAAAGACACTTTCCCCTGGTTTTCAATATCATCCCTGTGGTTGCCAAAATGGATATGAACTGTAGAAATTTTACATGCCAGGACAAAAGAATGAGGAAGGACAGGCTGATTTACTGCCTGTAGTAAGCTAGCAGACATATGGAATGAATTTTTATGAAATATAGCAAGAAAATATATGACATAATTTTTACAAAGCCATGTGTGTTGTAAACATGCTGTCACTCCTAACCTATACTGCCCCACCTTTTGCAGCACTTTTGTCAATCACATCACAAATATAAACTGCATACTTAATAGTTTTATCTCTTTCCTAGTTAGTATCTGAAATGCTACCAGATCAGAACAGTAGCAATTTACATCTGTCTTAGTCCAAATGTGAAGTTAGAAGGACTGGACAAAGCAAGAAAAACCCTGTGAATTGGACACCCTAACTGTTATTTAAGAAGACCTTTACTGCATTTGCTTTTCAGTTTGTATGACTATACAACTTTATGTTGTAAATCCATAAACAAACAAAATTTTCTTTCAGTTCACTGTGGTACATGAGAACTCCTCAGTGTGAGTGATGCCAGGAGTCAGCTTGTCCATGGGCAGACTGTTGAGGATTCTACCACTTAAATCTAAGACTCGCTATTAGCAGTTATCCCAGCACGTTTACAGTATATTAATTTAGCAATTCTTATTTAGACTAGAAGAGGTAAATGATACATCTGTCCATTCACCAGTCCTTTATTGTGATAAATTATGGACATCTGACAGTTACCAAAATATTCCTTAGACTGATGAAATAAATGAAATAAAATTAGAATAACAAAATGTAAATCATTTAATTCTTCTGACGTCATACAGGACTCATAGGAAACTATGCATCTATTTCATTTCAAGTCTGCAAAACTGAATAGTGGGGCTGGCAGAATAAAAAAGGATTATTTTGAAAAACATACCATATCAAAAGTAGTTTCATTTAGAATGAATCAATTGCAAGACTGCAATGTCTTATTTCGCTTGTTACTTTTTGGCAGCTTTTCCAAAAAAAGGGGAGAATTTTAAAGGTATGATACAGAAAGGCAAAAAGAAAACACAATAAAAGAGAAGACGTGAAATACAAGCAAGCTTTTTTTTTTTAACCTGTATTTTTTTGTTTCACTCAGTGGTAAAGAAAGATAACATAAAATAGGAGGAGGAGGAGAGGTATTAAGTCCTTTCTCACCAGAACAACACAACATAAGCACAGAAATGAGGACTTTTTTTTAACTAGCAACCAAAGACCCCTCAGAAAAGGTAACCCTACCCCAAAACTTTCAAAAGCCCAAGTATATCAAAAACAGAGAGGCCACTGAGAGAGGGTAAGGATCTTTGCTGGCTGGAGTAGCACCCAGGTTGTAGGGTGATTCCAGTCCCTGCTCCTTCATATGTCTGCCTCCCACTTCACTCGCAGAAGTGCTATCACCTGGAGCAGCGCTTGCTGGGCAGTGGCATGGAGGGGGATCCTGGAGTTCAGCTGATGGTTGTCATCAGGTCAGCAAGCACCATAGAGGCAACGAGCAGCTGAGCATATCCACACTTCAATTTGTCTCTGCTGTTCACAGTGTAGTCACGCTCGCTAAGCTCCCTCATTTGCTCTTACTTATACATGTGACCTTCTCAGGGTTCAGCTCATAATTGCTTGCATTGAGTTTCCATAAAGCTGGGCAATGATTGAGACTTCATTTTTCATGTAGCTCCAGGGGGAGTGTCTAAAATTGACATTGAAGCTAAGTACACTAGATTAAAAGAAACAGCTGTACCTAATAAGTACCAAGTCACATTGCTGTAACATCAGAAGAACATTCTGAAAACAAGAAATCTTTCCTGAACTCTGCAGAGGTTTATGGCTCAATATTTGTCATCACTAGGTGGAATTTCCATGCATAATAACAGGAAGCAGCCAAATTTAAGCATATTTCACCCAACCACATATAGAATTTGGATTCTGTTAAACATAACACAGCATAACATAATGTCTGTTCTGGATGAAGCCTGAGCAGTTGCTGATATTTTCTGCTATTGCTTTTGTGATCCTTATGACTCCTGCCTGCCCTGACGTCTGGATCTGTATCAGGCAGCAAACTCCTTTTTTCATTACGAGGTTGATCTGGCCTTCTTTGATCCAAATTTTGGATGCGTGGTCCTGAGGTTGGTGTGATAAAGTTTAACCTTTAAACACTGAGCACCATCTAATGCTAGATGGTTATCTATTATTAACCTGAGATATACCAAACCTTCTTAGCCCTTGACCTTGTATCTCAGAGATGACAGTACTGAGCAAAGGCCAGACCTCTCCATATCAAAATTCAGGGGTAGGAGGTGAATGGCAACTTCCAGTCATAACCCTCTCTGCTTGGACATCTTTCAGATGGACACTCTTGGATACTGATGTATGGATGTGCACGCTAAGCCTCTAACAGCTCCTGTTCAGCTACATGCTTGAAATCATTTTCTTATGTTTAACATGACCCCAAGGCTATGGCAAAACTGGTGTAAAAGGGGCATCTGTGCTGAGTGCAGCTTGAGTGTAAAGGTGCAAAATTCAACCTCCCATAATAGCAATCTGGAGGTGAGCCTCTGTACTACTTACAGTAAGGCCACAAAGCTGAAGCCATCTGCCTTTGGATTTAGTTGTTAATGTGTTGCTGCTGACTGAGCTGCTAAGTTATTGTTGTCTTTAACTCTGTCATGAAGATGGCATTGTAGCTGCATGTCCTCCTTACACTCAGTTTCATCCCATTAAGATAAATGGCGATGTATTTTGATTTTATTTTTTGCCCTATTTCCTAGCTGGTGGGGCAGGGAATATTAAAAACAGCAATTGTGGAGAGCGGAAGGCATTAGAACATTTTTGGCCACAAACTGGATACTTGTAATCTGAATAAGGCTGTTGTGGTACCTCTTTCTAGGAAACAGTATACTGAAAGTGAGAGTCTTTTTAGATAGAGCCATTCCTTTTCTGAGAAATTATGTTGAGAATACAGTGCATTAGGAATCCATGTGGTGTTCAGGTTCCCTTTACAGTCCATCAGAAAAATCTCCCAGATGATGAACAGGACGGTTGTTCCTCTAGTCACAGACTAGGCAACTACTTCATTTCCTTCTTGCATATACTACACAATCTATTGATTGTAGTTGAGTTATTTCTTATTTATTTCTCTTAAAAGTGAATCAAGATTGGGACTTACTGGGTTTTGTTTTATCCTGAATGCAGGCAGCCAGAGTCTGAGCACCTGCATTAACTTGGAAATGAACACCCCCACAACTATGCATCATCCCATGTCCTCCCTGCCCTGTACTTGTCCATCTGCACTCAGAAGAGGTGGAGGTCAGCTGTTACTGATTTTGCTAATAATTCTCATCAGTCGTTACAGTGCCAAGAGAGCATTTCTCTCCCTCAGGAGTGACCTGCAGGAAGATTTGGAAGGTTATTTAGTGGGTGGAAGTATTTTAGCCTAGATTCTATGTAGTCCCAATTCAAGCCTCCCCAGATCCTGCAGAAAACTCAATCAGCTTTGAATATTTTCATATTAAGTCTGAGGTTTCCAATATGGATGATAGAAACAGAGACCTTGGTCAAAGTTGGAGTTTGGCTAATTCAGCTAAGTGTAGCGAGCGACAAGGTGACCCTTACTGGTTCTCAGTAGGGTGAAAGACTGATGATTTGAAGCCTTTGTTCCTTTCCTTGTTAGACATCTGAGAGGGTCAGAGTTTGCCCTAAAAGCTCTATCATGCAGCATTGTGTCCTCTCAACTGTCTTGTTGAACATGCATGTGAGTCTTACTCCATTAATAAGTGGTAGATATGTATCAGTATGTTAATGATTCCTGGCTCCACATGTTCATCTTCTCTGACCCATGCTACACAGGGAAACAAATGACATGGTGCCTGCACAGACTTGGCGTCTGCCCTGCGAGCAGCAGCTGGCTGAGTCCCCCTCTAGATAAAGCATGAGTAACATTACAGGGTTGGTGGGATGACTGGGAACAGTTCCACTGTGTTGCTGGTCAGAGTCACCAGCCATTTGCGTTCAGCTTCTGGTTCTCTTACATTTACGAGGACCCTTCCAGCTGCTGCTGGTGAAAGGGGTACAAGCCCTCCTTGCAATCACTTTGGGTTGGTCTACATGGCATACAGGGAGATTGCTTTGTCTTTGCTTTGAATAAACCAAACACCGAGTAGCCATGGATTCATGGAGCTCAAAGCCAAGATGTAGCGCCGGGTAACAGTGCCGGTGCCAGAGCCTCCAGGCATCTGCCAGCCAGTAACCCTGAACGTGGTCGTGTCTCGCCTCAACATATGGTACAGGTGTTGCCTCACTCACCAAAAGTCTTAGTCACTTTGGGAACAGGCTGCCCGTGTGCTCACAACAAAAACCTGCCGTCTAATTCCCCATGAAATTGAAGCTGATGGAGCAGATAGCTGCATCTGACTCAAGTCTTAGTACATTGAACTGGTGCTTCGACGCTTAGGTTTGGTTGATGATAAGGATCCATGTGAAGGTTAAGGTTTTGCTTTTACTGTGTAGTCCCTGCACTGATCTCAGAGCTGTTATTGGAGAGGCAGTTTTTCTTTGGCCATGATGACACCGCAGTCTTAACTAAAGACATCCAAGTAAGCAGTGAGTAGTTGAGAAGCTACCTGCATGGATATTATTTTTAAAATTCTGTTTGAATGTGCCCAAGCCAAGATTTGCTGTCCTGCTAAACGTGGTATGAATTTTAATATTCCTCTTGGCATGTGGGAGAGCAGAGGTCAAAAAGTAGTATATTAAATGCTTTTATGTAGGAAACTCGGTCAATTACTTGTGGCTCCAAATTAATTTATTTAACATCAAAGGAACTGCATATAAAAAAATCATGGAACCAGCAATGAAAGTGTATAACAGAAAATGAAAAGACATGCTGAAAAAATATGCCCCCAAATAAAGAATTTGGAAGTTCGGATAGGTTTCACAATGCTGACATTGTCTCATGACTCCTAAGTAAAACCAATGGTACAGTATGCTGAGATAATCAAATGCTGACATGTGTGTAAGAGCTGAATGCAAAGCAGTTTTCTGATCTGTAGGAATTTTGGAGATTTCAAAGCTCATTCAGGACAAAGAGAAAAAAAAAGAAATTCTGTGTGATGTATAATAATTAAAAAGATTGTTTTAATCAAAACATGATTTTTTTTCTGATAACTGACTTATTTTTTAAACCTTTTTCATGACATAATTATGAAAATTACTGAAGAAAAAAGGAATTTTATGTCAGAAAAGAAGACTTTTCCTTTAAAGAACCAAAAAGAGGTATTTTGACAATTTGGAATTTAAATTATCCTAAGACTTACTAAAACCAACCCTTTTCTGTGAATAGTTTCAGTTTTGACGTAGGGAACTTGGTGATAAAAAGTGCTTTTTACTGGAAATGCTTTAATTGGTTTTACCTTTCTTTCCTTTCATGGCAGTGTCTGGCTTATGACATTCTAAAATAATAAGAATTCTCTTTAGATTCCTAAAGCATTATCTGAATCATTTTCCATATGTTAATTTGGTTTATGATAGATTACAATCAAATTTGCTAATTATATTTTTCCAGCATCATCAGACATCTCTGTATGTTTGATCAAGAATGCAATTTGACATAATCAATTATGGGAAGTGCCTCAGCACGTCTGAACCAAGACGTTTATTATAACTGATCAAAGGAGTTTTTTAGCCTACCTAGAACTCCACGACATACTGAGAGATGCAGATATGTTTACCATAAATTCAGCTTCTCTGAATGCAGAATTATTGAATTTTCAAGGAGATAAATATAATATTGCTGAAAAACCTCAGAGAAAAACTCAAATCACAAGAAGTTTGAAGACAGATTTTTTGATGGCACCAGACTGCCATCATTGAGATTTTCAGAAGATTGAAAGTCCTATGTAGGAATGAACAGATTTTTAGAAGTACCAGTTTCTCCAGTTGAGCACACTGAGCTCTTCTAAAATAGTGACACATCTTGTTCAGTGCTGTGCTCAAATATATAGAAAAAGTGAATGCCTGTGTTACATGGACGATTTATAACATGAGCAGTGAAACATGCCATTAGTATTTATAAAATGTAAGCATAGCAAAAGCTTCTAAATAATCCAGGTTAAAATGGTTCCACTTTTCAATGTTAATACTGTAGTTTTTCCATCCAGAGGTGTGTCACACACAAAAATTCATTAGTAATGCCAGCTAAATGCTAAAGCATATTACTGCTAATGCCTACAACAGTTACTCAGAAAAATGCAAGTCTTATTGTGGAAGAGTGTTTAATATGAAAAGGCTGAAGTCATCTGGCAAAACAGCTTCATCTGGGGTGTTAATTTTCTCATATCTTGGAAATCTGTTTCATTTTCACAAAAGTGTGCTCAGAAAGTGCCCCGACACATTTTCCTCACACTTTCAGACTACAGAGAGTTGATCTTGAGGCAATTGAATGCTTCTCACTCCAGTGAAGTGAATATTCTCTTCATGGTTCAATCCTGGTACCAGTGACATGGAAACAACACCCTTGGTCTCAGCTGCAAGTTTCCCCGCTTTGGGCCACAATTACATGGTGTTGTCAGTCACTTCATGCCCCTATCTGTTGACATTAGTTACAAGTACTTCTTCCTTCACTGTGCTATGTGTAAATACCCTAGGGTTTCTATGGAACTAGAGGTGTAGAGTTGCTCCCCTCCTACGCCACCTGATAGCTACAGTATTCCTTTGTAATAGGAGAGGACATTGGAAAAGTTGTAAAGGAAGCACAGCTGATAAACTTCAGGTTGTTATTATTATTATTATTATTATTCTATAAAGCTCTCAGGCCTGTAGACATTGGACATAGAAATCCAGGAAAATGAGATCCCTGCTACAAACAGTTCAGAGTCCTAAAGCATTGTCTCACCAGTGCAAACATATAGGAGATATACCGGCAACTGTAACATTCAAAGTTACACCAATAACCACCACAGTGGTCATCTTCATGGATGAGTGTGAAGCAAAACATGTTACAGGAGGGAGACGGTCATGAGGAATGTGATTTATTCATTTAATTACCTTAGGAACAAATTCATGAAGGTCTTTCCAATGATGTTTTTTCATTCCAGGTGTTCAGTGCAGACATGCTCATACTTTGTGCAATTACTAGTTAAGCTCTGGTAGGAAGTGGCAGAAGCACCGTGTGCAAGGGAACAGTGGCTTTCTGTAAGAGGAAAAGCATTAGAGGACATGTCAAGTGCAGAATTCTGCCAAGCAAACTAAAAAGCCTGAGTTGATATTTCCCCTGGGATTTTGCACAGAACAGTCAGGACTTATCAGTCTACCCAAAACACTGCATTTCTGTTTGCTTTTCCACCTAAAGCAGAGCGTTTCTGTTGAGTTTGTCTGGATTTTGAGAATCAGGCAATATGAATCACAGTTCTGGGAAAGCCTAAAGAGATATGATTGCATGATGCTAGTCAAGGAATATAAAAACTACTGCAGACACGGACACAGTCTGAAAACACAGCAGAAGCCTCTGAAAATGGAGTCATTTTTCTGCCAGAACAATTATGCTGTAATCAAAGTTTCATTATAAATGAAACTGCAATTCCCACATTGCACATATGAAACAATTAGTGACTTTAATTTGCTTTGCTATAAATGGAGGTTTGCTATAGCTGAGTTTACTGTGAAAATAGAGTCAGGTAATTCAGTCATAATGTTATCTGAATGTTTTCAAATTGCCTATACACAAATATCTTCTGATACAAGCCTCTTTTGTCTTTAAACCACCAAAAGCATAGTCTTCTGGGGAGGCAACTTGTCCCCCTTTCTCCCTGAGAATATGTCGAGCGTTCATGTGGACCTCACTGCTGCTCAACCCAGGTCTTCAAAGCACACAAAGGTTGGCAGACCTGGCGATGTAATGCAAAGATCAGCCAACATTGCCACTCAGTTTGCCCTTTTGCAGGGCTAGGTGATGATTTGGATTATCAGAGTGTGTGTGTCAGTGTTACACTGTGCCTTGGAGAAATACCATTCGCAAACACTCCTACACAGACAGCTCATACCTTGGGTCTGACTGCAACGGGAGTCAGCAAAGCTGCAAGTTTGGGAGAGAAGCAATTGAGGTTGGGTGGATCTTGTCTCTATCTCCCCTACATGGCAGCCACTGTAACTGAACCGCATGTGGGTTGTTGCAATCTTTAGATGTTATGAGCTAATATTAATAAGCTATTTCTCCATGTCCCCCTCCCCAGCCAACTGAAGGAGCAAATGAGTAATTGTGACTCATCTGATGCTTCTGAGGGATCAGGTTTCTTGGGAATATTTCTAAGTTGGTGCTGGTCCCATCAGAGTCTTTTCCTCATCTCCGTGCCAAAGAGTCATAAGCAAGCCCATTTTAGATGGACTATATGCTATTGGCTACATGCTGTTAACTTTGGACCTTTTGGGTATTTGTCTTGTTTCTATATGGCAAGGCAGAGTGAAACAAAGGAATTTTAGGTCCCAAATTAAATGTAGTTATTTACTTGACTGGAATAGCTGGAAAACTTCCATTCTAGTTAATTACTTTTTTAAATAAACAGGGGAAAATTTGCTACAGTACAGGGAGTGTGGAGGCACTCACCTAGAATACGCCGTGAAGAGGAATCAAGAGGGAGATGTCAAGAGGTGCTCCCCCAAGGGCCAGCTGACTAGGAATAATTGGCAGCTGAATGTGGTAGTCACTGGGTTTCATAAGGGCACTCCAGTACAGTTCATGGCTAATGGCTCTGTGGTATGAGTGAAAAAGGCAACGGAGCCAAAAGAACACCCTGGGAAGTGAGCAGATGATAATACTAGCCAATCTGCAGACAAAAAAAATCCCTCCGAAAGTGAAGGACAATGAGAGCTCACACCTAACTATTGTGACAATCAGTATATTTTTTTCAGCCTAGAGGGATGGTTGCTATAATTCATTTCTCCACCTGCTAGTCAGAGCGAGCAGATTTCCACAGCATGAGTACTCAAGAATGCATGCTGAGCCTGCTGAGGAAAATGAACTGCATCTCCACATAGGACATGTGTATACCTGCCCATAAAACTGCCCTTGACAGCACTGGCAAATGTCTTAGAGAAGTGTATGTCCTAGCTGTGATATTTTTTTTTTTTTAAGCAAAACATGCACATTTAAATAAACCTGTAGTAGAAAGCTTACACTACCGAACCCATGCAAAATGACAGTGTCCTCCACAGAGCTTGCTTATTTTCAACTTTGTCGAAAAACATTAATGATTCCATGTTCAAGGTATCAGTGGTGGAAATGGAAACCAAGTCTTCTGTGGGTAACTAGGTGTTATTTATGATTTCAGTCCTGTCCTCTCAAATAAACAGGGCAGCTGCTAACCCCCCCACACTCCCAAAAGACCATGAATTTTTTTTTAAATCTGTCCCAGCTTGGACCTTTATCAATGTCTGTCTGCTCAGGAACTGTACAGTTCATAAACCCCCATCTCTGCAAATGTTGTGACGTGGCCATATCCTGGTGGATGGCAGTGGAAGTAAGTGTGAGTGAAATACAGTCATGATAAGACCTTTATTTCAATGTTAATGCTTTTTTATTTATCATTTGCAAAGGTATTTTGCAGGGGCTTTACTTCCCTGTAGGCCTCCTTCTACCTGACAAGCCCTACGTGGCCAACAGGTCGAGGGAGGTGATTCTGCCCCTCTACTCGGCTCTAGTGAGACCTCACCTGGACTACTGTGTCCAGCTCTGGAGCCCTCAGCACAAGAAGGACATGGACCTGTTGGAGCGGGTCCAGAGGAGGGCCACAAAAATGGTCAGAGGGCTGGAACACCTCTCCTGTGAGGACAGGCTGAGAGAGTTGGGGTTGTTCAGCCTGGAGAAGAGAAGGCTGCGGGGAGACCTTACTGCAGCCTTTCAGTACTTAAAGGGGGCCTATAGGAAAGATGGGGACAGTCTTTTTAGCAAGGCCTGTTGTGACAGGACAAGGGGTAACGGTTTTAAACTAAAGGAGGGTAGATTTAGGCTAGATATAAGGAAGAAATTTTTTACAATGAGGGTGGTTAAGCACTGGAACGGGTTGCCCAGAGAGGTAGTGGAGGCCTCATCCCTAGAAACATTCTATACGTGATGGCCGGGGTCACACACCCAGCAGCGCTTTGCTAGCAGCTGGGAAAATCCTGCTGATGCTGGGCCGTGCCACACAAGCGCTGTGCAGAGCCAGGTGCCTGCGCCGGCCCGCGCGCTGCGGGCGAACGGGGCAAAGCTGCAGGGAGAGCGGGCACAGAGAGCTCATTCAGCCCCGGCGCTGACTCTGGCAGGCTCTGCCGTGAAGGCGTTGCTGGGGCTGAAGGGAGGTTTCGCTTTGTGAATGGATTCAAGGAATGAAAAAAGGAGCCAGGGAAAATTATTGACTCAATAAGGTTTCCATAAAATTCAGGTTTTTTCCCCTAATGCTTTTTGGCTCCCTATCTCTCAAAACCTTGCAGATCAGTCAAGATACAGTTAGGAAATCTAATTAAGTGCCTGTGGTAATAATGATGACCTTCCTCTATCCTGTTTTTTTCTGGATTGGACTTTTCTGGGAGAAACAGAGTCCTGGCACAAATAAAGCATCTCTGTCTACTGCAGTGAAATTTTGGTTGCTTTAGAACAATCTTTTGTGAATGTCAGTTTTATTTTATTTCATGGTTTCACATATCATTTTATTTTCATCCCTCCTCTAAGTAATACTCGAGGAAATGAGATGCCTGAAATAATCAAACAGCAAAAGTCAAGTATGCAAAAATTAAAAACCAGCTACCCACTTAGGCTCTTTAGCTAAACCGACTGATCTTGGTCATGGAAATTTTCACAGTTTGAATTCTACTCAGGTCAGCAGCAAGCAAAGCTCATTATTTTCTGGTGATTGTTTTGTGGCCTATAGGATATAGATGGATGTTTTCTCCCTGTGGAATAGGTTTTATATCTCCAACTCTCTGTAGGCTAGAAATGGGAACTACATGCAACTGCACAGAAGGGGATTTCAGCTCACCTATGAAATATGGAACAATTGCTTCCAGGCCTGGAAGGATTTCAGACTATCAAACCTTCAAATTGCTTCTGATATTGTGTATGAATAAAAACTGTTGTAAGCCATTTTTAAGAAATTTGCACTACTGGAGAGTGGCTAGATCTCCTTTTCTATTCATCCAGAACAAGTTGTGAAAGGCTGGCATAGTCAATTGGGTCGGATGAAGGAAGGGCTGGAGCTCTCTGGCAGACACCAGCCCAGTGCCCCCAGCCGTGCTGTATTTCTGGGCAGCACTCTTCAGAAGGATCTTCTTTCTTCATCTCTCACAGCTGAGGAAATCCCCCTACCCTCTTCCTTCTGCCTTCCTACAATACTGTGTGTGTTATGCTACTGCAGGAAAGTACCATAACTTTCCAAGGATCCCATCATGGTTTAGTTTTTCCCTAAATAAAACCAAGTTTGACCACCACAAGTCTTTGTCAGCACTGTGAAGAGCCCCTCAAAATAGCTCTCAAAGGAGAGGGCTGAAACACCAAGAATGGACGCACTGCTAGTTTTGAGCAAGCTTCCAAAGTGCTAATCATGCTTTTCTTTCTTTACAACAGCTTTTTATGTTAGTCTTTTATTGCTAGGCATTATATCGCCAGCTTTAATTTCTGGTATGTGAATGTGGTGGTTGTACATGGGGGCTGTTACTATGTCAGTCATTTCCCTATTCCTCACAGTGACTGGGAGAGCAAGGAGCAAGCACAGATGAAGAACCACAGGAATACCTGGCCAACAAGCAGCACCGTGCAGTCCATATGGTTTGGGGCTGCATATGATCGGGAGCAGGGGTGGCAATGGAGCACAGTGGCAAACACAAATAGGAGCTGGGGGACAAGTGCTTCTTGTGAGTGATACAAGATGAAGAACACATGAGAGCTGGCATAAGAGGGGCTGTCCACACAATGGGGTTACAAAGTAGGTGCTGACAAGGCTAGTAGCTAGAGGAGCAACCAAGGAAGTGTCAAGAACTGCCCTAAGGCAGAGCTGAGATGAAAGCCATATGTAGACTCAACTAGTCCCATTTCTGGAGATAGAATAAGGACTGAAACGGTCAAATGTTCATTCTTCCGTCTTCAGTTTTCATTCTTACTCTCTGAGCTGTTCCAGTGGTACTCCATGAAACAAGCTGTGTCCTTCTTCATTGTTGGATACCAGGGTAAAATATCAGATCCGTACTTGCTAGAAGCTATCTGCCTTTCCCTGCCCACAAAAGAAGGAAGAAGAGGGAACAAGCACTCACTGACTCTGAGCAGCTATGTAAGAACCCGTAACTGGCAAGATACTAGAAACAATCTGCAACACATGCTTTTGGCCCATGCCGGAGATGTAGGCAACTTTGAAAGCACTGCAAAGAGAACCACGTGAAGGGCTGTGATACTAAAGACCTGAGACTCCACACTGAACATTTTTCTTAGGCAGGGGGAGAAGAAGATTTAGGCTGTTAAGGCTGAAGCTGATCAAACTCATCAGTACAATTTACTTGTTCCCTGATATACCCTGGACTAATTTACCACCAGTTACCTGTTACATTGCACTTGTAAGCGTTTAAAGACAAGGCCAATTATTGGGATGCTGTGTTTGTAAAAGGCACGGCAGAATGGGAGTTCTGGTCCATGCTTAGGCCCCTTCCATACTATCTAAGTTTATACTACTACTTCAAGAAGATCTGTGATGAAAAACCCTCCATGCTCTCCTATGGGGCTGCTTCAGAGGGATTCAAATATTACTGTGTACTCTGCGGCTCTCCAAAACTTTGCAGCTAGAATATTTGTGCATCTCTTTCCTGACTGCCCTAATAAAAAACTTATTTTATCATTGGGTGAGTATATGACAGTTTAATAGAAACTGCTAAAGGCTGTTAAAGCATGAAGTACCTGTAGGACTTGTTTAAAGTGCTTGGTACATCTGGCAGGCCACCAAGTTGATGAAAGCCAGCGGTGTTCCATGACAGTCACAATAAAGCACCGCTGAGGGGGTTGGCTTGGCTCAAGTTCTTATTTTCCTACTCAATTTTTGTGCCTTTTGATTGCAGTTAAATGCAGTGAATATGGAGTTTTACGCTTATTTCAGGTTTAATTACGAAGCCATGATTTTGGCACCATAATAAAGTGGAACACTTTTACTTGGAAAGTCTCTCTGGCTTTAAATCTTTGTCTACTGGTGTAGAAACAAATATGTAGGGTTCCCCTTCTGCTCTTCTTGAAGGCTTTTGACCTCTTGTGCTAGAGATATGTCTCTTGTGCTAGCTCTGTAGCCATCGAGTCACACTTCTGATGTCTGTGGAACTATCAGGCTACTTTAAAAACAGTTGGAGTTTTTTCTCTCTAATAAAAATATGCTTAAGTGCATAGTTTGTCCAGCTGAAAAGAGGCCAACACCCAAATAAATTAAATAGCAAAAAAGGTCCAGAGGCCAAGGCCCTGGCACCAGGACCCATGAGATATATTCACAGGGGCAGTCGCCACCACCAGCAGCACGCGGGGTGCCAGGTTTAGAAGGCTGGAAGGAGAACGTTGTTTCAGCCAGCAGTGTGGAAATCTTATGGAGAAGGTAGAGGCAACGCAAATGCTTTTGTTAAAGAGAAGATAGTGCCAAGCCCTCAGGAGAAATATCTGAGGCTGAGAGACAGATCAAAGCTGTGGCTGAATAGATCAAAGATCTCAAAAATAATCGTATGTGCACAGCAAGCTGCCTGGTTTGCCTGAGTGAAAGCCATTTTTTAGCAATAGTTTCCTTGCGTATCAGATTAGCCGACAAAGCACGTGGTGCTCAGAATAGAGTACTGGGAGATGCCACTGGTAAAAACTGGACACTCACCATTATCTCCTTCTCTATGTGTAAGCACCAAAATATAGGTCTTACAGCTCTAAAGCGCAGGAGAGGATTAATGAGAGATGTCTTCCAAATGGCTGGAGACTGAGGGACGGGCTGCGGGGTGGAGGGGGGGTGGTGCTCAGTTCGGGGAGGCCTGGCTGAGGCATGTTGAGAATTCCAGATTTTCTGAAAATCCCTTCAACGTGCCTTTAGCTGGGCACTCTGAATTGCTGGTCAGTTTTCAGAGGCTGGGCTGAATTGCTCCTTGGTGAAATCCATTAGCTCCAGAGGGGCAGAGCAGAAAATTCCCTCTCTGCTTGTTCCAGTGACAATGAGTTACACAAAGTGGAACAATTCAGATGAGATATTGGCTCTTCAGCCCACTGCTTTGGACAGCCCTGTAAGAACACCCAAACTCAAAATTACATCTTTTGTGAGGCTTGGACCTTGAACTCGCAGCTTCCCAAGGGATTATTCTGATTTCTGATCCGGGATGGGGCTGTACCTTCCCCCTGCATTTTTGACCAGAAATATTTCTCTATCAAATGTTATCAGAACAGCTGCAACTGCTGCAATTAAAGACAAAGGAGAAATACAGGAAAAGGACGGGACAGGGAAGGGAAGGGACAGGGAAGGGACGGAAAGGGACGGGAAGGGATGGGAAGGGGAGGGGAGGAGAGGAAAGGAGAGGAAAGGAGAGGAAAGGAGAGGAGAGGAGAGGAGAGGAGANGGAAAGGAAAGGAAAGGAAAGGAAAGGAAAGGAAAGGAAAGGAAAGGAAAGGAAAGGAAAGGGAAAAGGAAAAGGAAAAGGAAAAGGAAAAGGAAAAGGAAAAGGAAAAGGAAAAGGAAAAGGAAAAGGAAAAGGAAAAGGAAAAGGAAAAGGAAAAGGAAAAGGAAAAGGAAAAGGAAAAGGAAAAGGAAAAGGAAAAGAGCTTTTGAGTGAATGACATGAGACTTACTAAGAGAATTGTTTCCTTAAGAAATTCCAAGTCTAATATGAGTGCAGACAAATTAAATTTTTTACAAACAGTTAATAAGGGCTAGAGGTGCAAAATGAGGAAATATATGTTACTGACTTGAAAAAACGTCATAGCCTACAAGCGCCTTAACATGGGGTCTCAGTGAGGTGCACGGGTCAGAAGACCAGTGGGATTCTCTGGGGAATAGCCAGAGCAGTAGGTGTGAGTTCATAGTCTCACCTCTACATGCAATAAGGAGAAAACTGTGCTGGGGTAGGATATACAAATTAGTTGTTCTTATTTTTCAAGGATCTTCAAAAAAGAGGATGAAAGGGGCAGGGAGGAGTGACAGAATGTCTTCAAGGGCTAGTGAAAATGGCTTCCACTGAAAAATGTGAAATGCTCAGTCTATTTACCTAACCATAGAGAGGCTTGAAACATAACTGATTTACAGTAGACCAGTATCCTCAAATGGGGGAGAATTCTTTGTACTACAGGGCTGACCAATCTCATAGAGAAAGGCTGTACAGGAAGCTATGGCTAGAACCAGAAGCCAGATCAATATTAGGAATAAGGTCCTGTCTTGAAACTGAGGTTTATGTACCTGGAACATAGGATGAGAGGAAGTGATGAAGTCTTTATTTTATTTTCCAGACCTTGCTGAAAAATACAGCTTAATTAAAATATATTTTACAGTTTAGTTAAACACAAGTTATTGGATTCACTGGGCTTGGTGAAATTTAACTCAATTGAATTCAGTAAAAAGGAGGTTAGACAAGGTATCCTTTCAAGATCCCTTTCAGCCCTATTTTTCTGTAATGAAATAGCCCTTCTGGTTTTCAAAGCTATATATCTATGTTTCTAGGGGAAAAAAGGGGGAAATATCTGAACAAATTTGTCTGTGTCTGCTTGCTTTACATTTATCTGCATCAGATGTGGTAAACGTATGTTATTAGAAACCACTGTTTTCCTTTAAGCTCATTGAACTTCACAACAAAGCTCCAGTGTTTCTCTGTCTACAACATGTCCTGTCACATAACCCAGTGTTGCATTGATCATCGGATGGGCTTTTTTCCAAAGTACCACTGTCTAAATTGTTGCAAGGAGAGCAACATAAGAAAAACATTTTTTTAATTGACCTGTGTCTCTTTTCTTTTTTCTCAAAGACTGTCCGCATATAAAATGAGACCTATTGCTGTCACTCTCCCAAGGGAAACATATTGCCTTTCAGCACTTCTTTCCCT
The DNA here is from genome assembly GCA_013401315.1 of Balaeniceps rex. Taxonomy (NCBI): domain Eukaryota; kingdom Metazoa; phylum Chordata; class Aves; order Pelecaniformes; family Balaenicipitidae; genus Balaeniceps; species Balaeniceps rex. The sequence goes on along the minus strand of VYZW01027859.1, from coordinate 6,139 downwards.
GAGCCTTCCTCCTATCCTTTGTATGGTTATTTGTGTTCGGCTGCTCTGCCTGTGCATCTCTCTCTCTCTCTCTGCTGTTGCAGAACTGCAGCTCCCACTGGAATTTGCACAATCAAAACCAGCTCTCATCTCAAACAGCAGTGAATCACACCACCTGAAGAAGAAGAATAGCAAATTGAGCACAGTAGCCTCGCTGCTTATGTAGCGTGAGGTACCAGTAGCACCCACAGGATGGAAGAACCTGGGTTTATGTGAGACCCACTTAGCCTGAGATCTGCTGACTGTGATCTGAAAGCTGTCACAGGGTTTTACAGGAGTGTGTGTATTTAGGGGACATTTTTAAGAAGCTAATAGCCTGCTGCATCTGAAAGCTGGAAAAGGCTGCTGCTTGCTGCTGCTGCTGCTGCAGTAGCTGGTGCAGCAGAATGAATGTGTAAAGGACACCTGCCCGAGCCATGCCGGTGAGCCTGCCGTCCTGCTCTGTCTTCATTAACTGAAGGGATAAGGAAGAAAACGGATGCACTAAGCAAGTGCCACACTGGATCTATCACTGTGTGCCCTTCACTGTGGAAAATGGTCAACAAAGACATGAATGGATTTCCAGTCAAGAAGTGCTCAGCCTTTCAGTTTTTTAAAAAGAGGGTAAGATTTTCCTTTAATTCTTTCTTTTCACTTTCTTTTTTTGTTCTTGCTGTATTTGTTAACGTGCTAGAGCAGAGAGAAAGTCATTGAAGAAGGAAAGTGTTTTAATACCAGTCTCCCACTGTAATGAGCCCATAGCATGGGCAGTTCTACTCAACACCAAGGGCAATAGCACCATAGGTGAAGGGGAGCTGGGGAGGGAGGACAGGGACAGGGGGACCGAAAGGCATTACATCAGCACTCTGTGCTGTGGAATGTATATCTCAATCACGGCTGACCACAGGGCTTGACGCAATATAACCAGCTATTCAAACTGGGATAATACACTCCAAAACAGAGTGCAGGGTTGTTGCAGCTTGTCTCTGACTCCCTCCTCCACATCCACCTAGGGATATGACTCCCTCCACACCTTTCATTCACTTGCCTGAAGTGCGGCATTACCTACCTCCATTCATCATCTCACAGAGGGGGGGAAAAAGAGAACAAAGAGGCGTTTGTGAGCTCAGAAAAATATTTCACAGCTTGTAATTTGCCTGTAATCACAATTGATGCAGGAGAAAAGAATAAGACTAAGGTACATCTGGATTTGGTTTTCTTTTATATTCTTTAACTTAGGCAGATAAGTCAGGATTAAAAAAAAAAAAACTGCTATGTATTATATTTGACTGCCTATTTCCTTAAGGATATGTAAGTGTAATGCTCTACCTCATCACTTTAGTTAAGTCCTTTCTGTTTCTTTGACTCTTTTATAGTGATGGCGCTGCACACTCTCTATTTAACTTGAGCAACAAAGTCATTTCCATGTGGCAGCAGGACAGGTATTCTGAGTATGGCTGGGTAGACCCAGACAGGAGAAGCAAAGCATCAGAAAGAGATTGGTAGCAGGGACTCCCCTATGGAAATGATTTCCTGAATGATTAAAATGACAACCCTCTCTTTAAACAGACTGGAGTAGAAGCAGATAAGCTGCTCCATTCACTCGTTCATTCATTCATTCACTCATCCCCATTCATTCTCTCTCTTCATTATGCCAAGAATACGGTCAGTCCATTTAACCCTTCAGGCAAAGAAAGTGAAGCCTACACCAGCTACTATTTTGAAAGCCAGGGTCAATCCCTTTTGGGCACCGAGATGCCAGATATAAGGGCAGACCTGGAAAATACTAGCAGGGTCACTCGGAGGAAAAACGTTCAGTGTTTGCTGACATTTGTTGTTTCCAAGGTGGTTTGTGGAAGCCTCAGATAGATAGCCCAAACATCACGTAAACTCAGCCCATAAAAATGGTTCTCATCTCAAGCTGCTTCTCATTTAAGTGTATTACTATTGGCACATGTATATTTGATATTCAGCTCACCAGAAAGGTTTATCTGTTTTTCAAAATTGCTCAAAGGTTTTAATATAAATGTATTCTTAAAGAGGAAACAAAATAGCTTGCAGTTCCTGTATGAGGTTAATTACTGGCAACTGCCTTCTATCTCTGTTTAGAGCTAAGACAAATTATCACTGGAAGCCTTTACATCATTTTGTTCTAGAAGCACGGAAAATCGATTTTTTTCAGGGCTATACTGATGATCAGTGAATTTATCATTGGAAAAGATTGTTAATTGTAGTCATACTTGAAGAAACTGGCATAATGATACTGTCCTGGACAGTGGATCAGGACAAATAGCCATTTTTAGTTTCTGAGGGTTTTCGTTTTATCAGATGTTGCCTTTTCGCTATTGTGATGAAGATAGATGAAATCAGTAAAACCAATTTAGAGACACAAAGGAAGGAAATTCCCTCCCTATACATTTCTCTTACCCCCCATTATCTTCCTCCCAGAAAATCCTCTACATTCAAATATTAACCACATTGTTCCTACGTCAGTGCTTGAAACATGCACAAACAAGAAAAGCTACATGTTCATAATGTGTTGCTGGCTCCCAGAAATATATCTTGCATTTACTGAACTGGTGACATGCTGCATTTAACTACTGGGAGGACGGGGAAAGGTGGTTAAGGACAGTCGATTTGGGTCCGCACCAATGCTCCAGACACTCTGGCTGAACAAGCACCAAAATCCTGTGCGTACAGAAGCATAGCTGCTAGGTTCTTGATTTGAGTCTAGCGTGTGATGTTGTTTGACAGTTTGCATCACCACAGCACCAGCACACCGTAACCAACAGCAGCAACCTCCTGGATGCATCCTACATTTATAGTGAGAGGCAGGTCTTGCCCTGCGGAGCCTAGCAGACCTGACTGCAGGGTAAGGTATTGCTATCCCACTTTACTGACAGGTGACTGAAACCCAGAGAAGGAGATTTGTTGTCTGGGCATTGCATAGGCTTCTCCCAGATCACCAGCAGAGTCTATGATGAAACAAGGGATGGGACTCCAATCTCTCCAGTTTAAAATCTCTGTGTCAGTCTCCTCAAAAAGCTCACATTTCTAGCACAGGTGCTTTTCAAGTCTAATTCTAAAAAATCCATATCAATCTAGATTAGAACACTCCAAATTTCAGGCAATGCTACTATTTTTTCAACTCGGTTAGATTTTTTTTGGAAGAAAGTACCAGATGTATTTTCATTGTTTTCATTTTCCATTGAGTCTTATGTTTTCATTAAATTGCAATCCCCTTTCTTGCTCTGGCCAAGAGTGCAGAAAGGACTGGCAGAGCTCTGTGGATTTAGGCTAGGCTGAAAGAGCATTCAACCATTGACTTGAATTTGAGGACGAGATTTCTTTTAAGCCTGGCTTATTCTCTGATGACAAAGCACTGACCCTCTGGGATGCTGCCTACTGTGTCAGACGATTCAGGGTATTGGCTAATCACGTCTGGAGGTCAGAGAACAGGAAGGAAAAGCTGAAATTAAAAGGCAGCACACTTAATTGAAATAAAAGGGAAAATAGAAACTATTGGTTTTGCAGAATACCCTGTAGCACTCACTGCTGTCAGGGTTGGAACAAACGGATAGGGCCTTCATACACTTAAAACCTGCGCAGTTTGGAAGAAACCCAAATGATTTACAATGCCTGTCTTTTCTCATTGCAAGAGGTGTAACAACTAATTGCATCTAGGATCAGGATGGTATTTTTATTATTAAATATTGTTTTTTAATTAATGATCACATAAATCTAAAAAGAGAAGGGGAGAGAAGATGGGTCATATATAGGCACAAAGAGGGAATCTGAAGTTACTCCAACAAAGATAAATTATAAAAAACGTTGTTCACATAATCTTAGGTCATGGTGTAAAAGGATCACCTTCTGACAAGGCTGGGAGATTAAAAGACATTATTGTCTCATAGCACATAATTACCTTCATTTGTGTTACCATCCCTTTCCCTGTCCACTGTTGTTGAGTACTGGATACCAATATAAATAGTCCATTGACTTGTTTTGGCTCCAAATGGCTGGGAAATCTCTTTTTCATATACTAGCAGCATTTTGACTTTCCCAAAGTTCAATTAAAAGGTTTTGTTAATTGGCAGAACTCACATGCCTCTGTTGTGAGGGGCTCGCAGGTCTCATCCTTCAGAGCTGTGCAGGATTATCCACAGAACTGGACTGTACTGATTCAAAAGATCACTGAATGTGGTAAACCTGCAAATAAGCTATTGCTGTTCAGCCTACAGGATATCCCAGGGCAGAGGGGCCTTTCATTGCCACCTACTGCCATCCCTGCCAAATGGTTTTGGGAAGTGGGTGTTTGTGGTATTTGCACTGCCGCCTTCTGCTGCATTTGCCTCCCTTATAAAGACTTTTGGATAACATTTTGCAATATATGACTTCCCTCATCTTGAAATAACATACCATGTCATATAACACAACACAACCAACATGGTTAAAGCAGGACGAATGATAAACTGCCTGTGCCACTTAAACACTGGCTGATGATATGGTAACCTCAGTGAATATGGAAATTCATTATCCTCTTAGGTCTGGACCAAGACCAAATACAAATTTATTCAGAATGTGAAGAAGATAAATGACTGATAAATGGGAAAAGAAATAGCTGTCTTCCATAAAAGGGAAAAAAAAGAAACAGAGCATGTCTTAGAGAGGAAGTTTATTGCAGGGATTAAGGATTTGCTAGTCTGAAACCTGATAAGGGAAAGAATATCCATAATCCTTTTTCACTGAGAAAATTTACATTAATTAGCAATTTAGGTCAAGCTAAAGTGAATGTGCAAGAAGGAAGAGAAAATCCCTATCTTTGTTTCTATGCAGTTTTTCCAAATATGTAGTTTGTGGAAACCATGCTCTTCTCCTTTCTAGGTTGATGTTTTATGGCACTACACAACAGCAGCTTTCTCCATATACAAGCTGAAGAGGGTAACTCATAAACATCGTCATGCATGAAGATGACAGCTCAGTCCGCATTAGAGCTCAAGGCAATGCGTGGCTGAGGGGACTGCAGAATTACCTGAATACCATTTTTAGGATTACAGTAATTTAGTGATACAGAAAGTCCTTGAAATCAGTACTTCCATCTGACCTCCTACAGATTATGTTCCCTCTGGTAGATTGTGCTGCGGGGGGGCTGCTCTCTGCTCTGCCACTTTTAGAGGTATAGAAGTCCATTTCAGGACTGGAGTTACCTTTTTTTTACGGTAATTGGGAGCTTACCTAGAAGAAAATAAGTGAGACCCAGAGCCAGCTTTACCTTAGGAAAATGCCAGCTTTATATGGGATGACTGCTGCTTTTCTTAGCTGCTTGGGCCAGTGTCACAAAAGTACATAAATTTTAAAGTTGATTTCCAGAGACAGGGATCCTGGCTGACTGCAAGCAAGACAGAGTTTTGCTGCAGTAGGTACTTCTTTCCCATCCCACTTCTTCTGTGTGGAGAGGTGCTGAGCATCTGTGGCTTTTCTTGGCATCAGCCAAAGCTGCAAGCACTCCCCCTTGCCCAACACATCCCCAAATGCCTTTATCAGGCTATAACTAGTGTTGCAGACCACAGCTGCCACAGGGCTTTAATGTAACTAAGGTGATGGTGGCCCTATATCTCAGTTAGGCTTCAAGCACGCTACAGACACTTATGAGCTGACCAATAATTTTCTCACCTTCTGTCTATCAATCCCTTTCTGAAAAAGTCTATTAATTAAACACAAGGGATGAAATATGAGAGCTAATGAGAAACTGTGTAAGGCCCAAGTACTGGTTTTCCATAAAGAACTTTGCTTTCCTCTGTCTTCCCTTTAAACCAAGGTGTGCTTTGGGTTGGGATCACTGCTAATATTTTGCTTCTCAGCTAGCATACAGAAAAGATTCATGAGGCAGAACTGGCAACGTCTAGACAAGAAAACATCTGTGAGTCCCTTGTTCAAACCTAAAATATTAGAGTGTTGTTAAAACTTAAGTATAAGACCTTGTAATAAAATGAATAAAAAAGAAAAGAAATAAAGAAGGATGAAGGAATGATAGCAGAATGAGAGAAAAGGAAAGAAAGAAAAAAGAACGAGAGGAAAGTTTTCTTATTCCTTTCTCCCTTCCCTAACCTCTTCCTTCCTG